>JARQZK010005194.1:0-142500 GCA_030704885.1 Cynegetis impunctata
AAAAAATTCTTGAATCCAAGGCTAACACTAAGTCAATAGCTAACAAAACATTAATGAAAAAGAAAAACTTACTGATTAAAATTATCTAAAATCGGAGACGTTAATACTACATACAATGAAATTAAAATAAATAAAAGCTGTTATTACATACAATAAAATTAAAACAATTAAAAATCTGAAACATCACAGCTTAAAAAGTCATTAAGATTGTAGAACACTTTCTTTAGTAAATATGCTTTTATCACAGTCTTATATTGTTTAATTGGCAATTCCCTAATTCTAGCTGGTAGCTTATTAAAAAATGCTGGTGCATAGTGCAATGTGGCATTCCATGATCTTTTTAGTCTCAAAAAATCAATACGCAGGTATGTGCATGACCTTGTATCGTGAGAAGATTCAAACTTATCTATGTTCTGTCGAACAAAAAGGAGAGACTCAAGAATGTATTGAGAAGGCAGAGTAAGAATCTCGAACTTCTCAAAGCCAGGTCTTGCTTCCTCTCTGTAACTAATTCCGGCGAGGACTCTGACTGCCTTCCTCTGAATACCAAACACCCTTGCAGCATGAGACGAGTGTCCCCAAGCCAAAGGGCCATAGGCACAAACAGAGTGCACAAGGGCGTGGTAAGCAGTGAGGCAAACCTTAGGATCAACAATCTTTGCCAGGTTTCTGAGTACAAAAACTCCGGAAGCTGCTTTCTTGGAGATGTTATCCACATGTTGTTCAAAAGTTAGCTTGGGGTCAAGAGTAATACCAAAGAATTTCACGTACTCATGATTATCCTGATTATCATTATGCCGCAGGGAGAACATAAAATTTTTTGTTTTATCTTTATTAAGATTAAGCTTATTTGCTATGAACCAGTCACCCACACTCTCACCACACCCTTTCATTCAGATCCTCATACTCTCTGGCCCTCAGCAGAAAGCTCGTGTCATCCGCATACAATGTGACCTTGCAGTGCTGCAGGGAGGACGTTATATCGTTGATATATATGAGAAACAGCAATGGTCCTAATATAGAGCCCTGAGGAACTCCATGCGTCATAATCCTTTCCCTGGAAAATAGTCCCCTACAATAAGTCACCTGACGTCTATCCGTGAGATAACTCCGAATCAACTGCTGCCTGCTGCCCAAAGTCAAGCCATAGAATTTTAGCTTGTCTATTAGGATGCCGTGAGAAAAACCTCCCCCGCCTCAAAGCCCTCAACTATGCCCTCACATAATCTATCTATGGCCATTACGGTTGATCGATCCTTTCTAAAGCCAAACTGTTCATTGCACAGCAAGCCATTGGACTCAAAATAGTCACACAACTGTTCGTAAAGTAGAACTTTTTTTGAAAAAACAGGTACTAAGGAAATTGGTCTATAGTTGTTAGGTGACTTCGGATCTCCATATTTGAAGATTGGAACCGTTCTACTGATTTTGAAAGGATGTGGATACGTAGCCCCCTCGATGCAGCAATTGAACAACATGGTCAGAGGGAAAATCATGACATTTTTTACTAACTTTATCAAAACTATTATTAGAATTGAAATATGTTATTGAATTGTTAGTCGTACCTATATTCTGCGAAAATAATAGACTTGCTGCTTATCGAAAGTCAAAAATCAGGTGCGGGAGTAGTTTTTTTATACGTTTTAGATCTTCTGCAGCACGATTTTCGTTTTTTTGATGTTTGGTATACAGGGTGTCCCAAAATTTATGGGACACAAATCTTCCACGTGTAGTAGAGCTCAAAATAAGTTGATTGGACCGAATTTATTCATATACCAAAATGTACCGTTTGTCCGTGAGAAGATTTGAAACCTTACTTAAAAACACATTTTTTACGCTATATAGCATTGAGTCGAAAAAATTGAAAAAGTGTACTTTACAGAGGATTAATCTTCTTTCAGTAACCAAAGAAACATTATAGATACTTTAGAAGGGGTAAAACCACCCTCATCCTCTGATATTTTTTCAGAACCACTAGGGGTGGTAATAGGGTTCTCAATTTTTTTAGCGAGAAGATTGATTAATAATCTTCATTTTGTTGTTCCTGTACAAATTTCGTATTGCATATAGTTTCGAAGGATAAAAATGTTGTCTTAATTCCTACTAACAGATATTCCTAGTGCAAGTTTAATAAAATTGTACTAGGAATATATGTATATATATATATATATATATATATATATATATATATATATATATATATATATATATAAACGTGTGTCCCGCTTTTCATGAATACACCCTAATATCTCAGTTATCAATAATGAAATTTTGCTGGTGTTTATAAGTTAGAAAAATTAAGTATTTGGCATATTGAACATTTTCATTTAGCATCGACGTGCAGTGTTGGGGGGTTAAAAAAAGCTTTTTTTGGAAAATTATATAAGGGCTTATTTTAGATAACTTTTTCTATAAGATTTAGAACCAGCATCCTCAAAAACCCTTTAATTCACATTTTTGAAATGTCAAGAGCTGATTTTAACAACAAAGTTTTCAGGAATACACTGAGTTATTAATAATGCGATTTTCTTGAAACTTTGGTGGTGATTGGATGTTAGAAAAATGAAGTATATGGCTTAGTGAAGATAGTTTTTTTTACAAAATGTAATTAATGATTTTCTCATGGAATTGCCTTTAGCACAAAGACAAAACTTAATTCTACAATTTGATAGTACAACCACACATAATTCTCTAATAATTAGAAACATTTTAAGAGAAACTTTCAATATTAAGTGGATAGGTAAAAATTCTACTTCAGAACCATGGTCCCCCAGATCGCTAGATATCACTCCTAGTGACTTTTTTCTGTGGGGATACTTGAAAAAGAAAGCGTATGCTACTTGGCCACATAATGGAGATAATGATGATAACAGAGATAAACGCTGAATATATACTGGCAAAAAGAAATTGTTGCTATCATTTTTTTTATTGAAAATATATTTGATAAATTTTAATTTTAAATTTTCCAACAGGAAGCAATAGTTTGGAATATTTAGAATCTTTATGTACAGCCGATTTGCAGAACCTACAAAATAACTCATCTGTACTCACTATTTTCACCAATGATAAAGGAGGAATCTACGATGACCTTATAATAACGAAAATAGCAGATGATCATCTTTACATTGTTTCAAATGCTGCAATGAAAGAACAAGATCAACAGATTTTTACAAAAGGTTTGGTAGGTATCCATGATCTGAGTGTATGACACAAAATTAGCTATCCATCAATAATAACATACATAGCGAGGGATGAAAGGCAGGACCTCGTAACTTCTGGACAACGAATTTTACAGACTGAACAGTTACAAGGTCTCGCGTTCACAATTTGCCGCGAAATAGATACGAGGTAATGTTTTATTTCATTTCAGCCATATCGGATATTTTATTTGCTTTGAATTTAATATTATACCTAGATGGCGGCACTCGTACTAATAGAAATTATACTAAAATCTCAATTTCACACATTTTGCTAGTTACGAGGTCCTGCCTTTCAGCCCTCGAAAATAGGCATATAATTCAATTTTAAAACACGTTATTCTTTGGAGTTAGAATATCAAAAGACTGCATTCATGATCTACTTAAATCTTTTTATTTCAATGGTATCTGAAGTGGTTTCCGAGGCAGAACGAAACTATCAAAATATGGTTAAAATTTAACAACCGTGGTTATTTTTAAGTAGATATTTCTTGTTTTTTCGTGGTATTTGAAAATTTGCCAAACTCCACAGCTGGATATTGAGTTATAGGCCAAGCTACAGAGATTTTTTCATGTAAAAAGTGTTAGAAGAAAACCAGCTCCTCCATTGTTTGTAAAATAGTTCCACATGATATAGTGATATGTTTTTCACTCGACTTTATTATTTATATCTTTGTTATTAACAATTTTATGCAAAAAATCGCGTAGTTGTGATGGTGTCAATAGACTTATTGTAGAAAATGAAAAGACGAAAAGAATGAGAGGTCGGACGACTCGATCAGACCCTTAATCTAAGGAAAAATTGGAAAAAACCGGCCAAAATGCAGTTTTTTCAAAAGTTCATAAAAAATAACTCGGTTATTTTTTGAGTTGTAGCGTAGATCCTCCGGTTAGTATTATTTATCAATATAAACTTTATTTGTGCGAAGGGCAGGAACTGTCCGATGCATAGTTTTTGATCTGTGGCCATTGGAATATTTTACTATGCAATTTTCCAGCAGACCTGAATGCGACAGGTATGGTCCGATTTCAATTTACAAAAAAGATTTTGAAAGTAGAATTCTCATAGTTCAAAACGTTCATCTTGGTTTTACATGAAAACGCTGAGAAATATGTTAAAAATAAAGCTGAACATGACGAAAAACGGCCGAGAAAAAACCGTCATGTTCAAAATGCCGACGCTTTCTAATGTCGTTCTTATCCTTGCCTGCTGCTCTACCCCCACTCTTCAACTATTCTCACGCGCTCGGCCCTTTTTCGTCATGTTCAGCTTTATTTTTAACATATTTCTCAGCGTTTTCATGAAAAACCAAAATGAACGTTTTGGACTATGAGAATTCTACTTTTAAAATCTTTTTTGTAAATTGAAATCGGACTATACCTGTCGCATTCAGGTCTGCTGGAAAATTGCATAGTAAAATATTCAAATGACCATAGATCGAAAACTATGCATCGGACAGTTCCTGCTCTTCGCACAAATAAAGTTTATATTGATAAATAATACTAACCGGAGGATCTACGCTACAACTTGAAAAACAACCGAGTTATGAACTTTTGAAAAAACTGAATTTTGGCCGGTTTTTTCCAATTCTCCCTTAGACTGAGGATCTGATCGAGTCGTCCGACCTTTCATTTTTTTCGTCTTTTCATTTTCTACAATAAGTCTATTGACACCATCACGATTACTCTGATAGTTTCAATTTTATAAGCAAAAAACTAATAAAATTGTTAATAACAAAGATATAAATAATAAAGTCGAGTCAAAAACATATCACTATATCATGTGGAACTATTTGACAAACAATGGCGGAGCTGGTTTTCTTCTTTTTTTTTGCACAAAATGCTCACTCTAAATCTCTGTAGCTTGGCCTATGAGAATTGCATCTTGATCTGTATCAGTACCTACGCGATTTTTAAAAAAATTGACTGTTGATATTTCTATCGTGGATTGAGTTGATACTGAGGTATATCTCTCCGTTGGTCTCAACTTTTTTCCTCAACCACGATGCACTTCGCGAATTTTATTTTTGATAAAATAAATTATTTTCTACTTTTTAATTCGGTTAGTAATTCGAGCATGATTTTTCAAAATATAATGCAATTCATTAGAATCGCATCTCGACGCGATGCATTTCGCACGAAAAATACAGCCGTAGTGATGGAGCTCTGTTCCTCACGAGTTTTTGTATTTAAGTGGCTCTTATTTTAACGTTCTCGTCTTTTTTCATTCCACTCGACTTTCATTCACTAACTATCAATTGATTCAGAACAATTAATAGTCAACATGCCATCTCTGAAAGATATTATTGACAATCACTCCACTCATACCAACAGTATAATTTATATTTATCTTTAAGCACGACTACAAAACAAGAAAACCGAACACCGCCATCGATATTAGATTCTTTTCGCCAAGTGAGAAAGGCCTTATTGCTCTACAAGGTCCAAAAGCAGCTGAGAACCTTCAAAAGTTAACTGACGTAGACCTTCAAAAGTTGTACTTCATGACCTCAACGATCGGTAAAGTTGGCAAAGTTGATAATTGTAGGATTACAAGGTGCGGTTATACAGGAGAAGATGGTTTCGAGATCAGCATGCCAGCAGAAAATCAAGTGGAAGTGGCAGAAAGTTTACTGCAAGCAGCAAATGTTAAAATGGCTGGTTTGGGAGCAAGAGATACTCTTAGGTAGCTAGATATGAAATCAGTATTTTTTCCTTTAAGTCCAAAAGTATTTTCCTGATTTCAATTGTACTTCATGAACGAAATATATGGGTATCTATTGATCGAGGTCAATACTATATAACCGAATTAGAACAAAAGACATTGTTTTCATTAAGAGTCATCTAATAACTTCTCAATGTAGCTGGCTTTATACATATAAGGTTTAGCTTGCTATGTAATACACCTTTACCGTAATCATGTAGGTAGAGTAAACTATGTCTAAAGTGACCAGACACGGAGTTGATAGTGAGATAAGCCGCAGGGCCGGATTAAACATTAGGCAGAGTAGGCAACTGTCTAGGGGCCCCGCATCGACTGGGGGCCCGTACACGCGCCGAGAAAAAAAAATTATTAAATGAAAATTTTATTTGAAAATTTTTATGAAATTCCTCAACAATATTATTGCTCTTTTTCGACGCATGTTGTCAATTGATGAAATACTTCACACATAAAGAACCTTCTAGTATCGAGTAGTAGAACTAATAAACTGTCTTCGTTCAACAACATCTCAGAACCGTTTGAAATCATTGAAAATGATGCATTAGAAAGGGTCATCTACCAAGATGTTTTAAACGATTTTGTTTCTAAAAAAGTTAGAGAAGTTAATATTTAAACTTACTGTACTGTACAAAACCAATAAATATCTTTGAAGTTGACTTTTTCCAATTTGTACTTAACAAGACTGTTTTCTCATTTCTCTTTGCTAACACATCGTGCAACCTGGATCATCATTCATCACTTATCTATAACCTATTTTTTAAGACCATTTCAATGAAGCTAACGAGTCAGGTGAGATGATGCTGCAGCATCAAGTCAAAGTAACCAAGTTGTTGCAATAACACATAAGACTTTGAAGTAACAGGATACCTGGAGTCGATCATCTGGAAGTTACTTACATCCCTTTATCAACTTGAAAAGACCTAGGGCCCAGACAGGGTTGTTGCCTAGGGGCCCGGACAGGGTTAATCCGGCCCTGGATAAGCGTAAAAAGAATAAAGTTTTTTCGAATATATTTTATAAATAATCCACCCAAAAAACTGGGTGGATAGGCCGACGAAAAACTCAACCCGCTGCAGCAGAAACATCATTTTTGCTTGAGACGTTGCTTCTAAAAAACAAATTAAAAGTTTGGTGGAACAAGCTGTTATTTTGGTGGACATTGAAGGTTTTGAAATGTCACATAAACCTCAGTGAGCAATGATAAACTAAGTGCGACATTTTCCACACATCATAATTTTTTGCTTTATAAAATATTTTGGCTGTAAGTCACTGTATAGAAGACTTTCATTTAGGCATTATTTACAACGAACTTGAAGTCTGAACTTCCTCGAATGAAACCTGAAGTGAGAGTGAAAACAGTGTAAATAATGTTTTATGTCCGACTGGTATAACGTTTGACATATAATGAACCTATATCAAGGTAGGTGAAATACGAAATAATACCCTAGGGTGTAATTTTAGAAATATAACGCCCTAGGGCCTAGGAAATGTATTTTGTTTAAACATATACATCACCAAGATATTTTAGTGGAAGCTGTTGATGCGCTTGTGGAAGAAAAAACTAGGCTGATAATTTTTTCCAATTGGCTTTAGGAACTGTTGTAGTGAAATCCACTGTTCATTGCTTCTTGTCTTCTTATGAAATATTCGTTCTATACGTAACATTGAGAACTTTGACCAACGGGAATTTGTAGAATATGACTCTGACAAATCATTAATAATAAGTCATCAAAACGGTTTCGTCGACATTGTACACGTAGTGTTCCGTCGGCCAGATCTCAAAATGAAGATATTCTTTTTCATAAATCCGCCTCTCATTCTCTCATTGACAAATAACAACTTGAAACTTTAGTTACAGTAATTACGTTTTGACTATTTCTTCAGGTAAATGCTAGTACCTACCTTATTTGTGTCGGAAAGTAACCGTTGAAGGCACCATGGGTATTATAAGGAAAACGCTTTCTGTGAACGTATATCTCTGACCAGAGGGCCTCGGGAAACACACTATCGACCTCAAGCGTTATTATTATCCTTATAATACCCTTGTACTTCAATAACTATAATGTGAACTTGAAAATCCGCATCTTGTGCATCAGAAGCCAGAGAAGTTAAAATGGGATGGATTTTTATTTTTAAACCCATTGAAATACACTTTATACATTGTGCCCTTGTCTATAATTTATGAAAAATTTATAATTTGTGCCCTTCAAATTAGGCCATTTGTAGGGACAGCTTACTATAAAGCGGGACTTCCCCTTCCAGAACGGGATAAATATATATATATATATATATATATATATATATATATATATATATATATATATATATAATATAATATATATATATATATATATATATATATATATATATATATATATATATATATATATATATATATATATATATATATATATATATATATATATATATATATATATATATAATATATATATATATATATATATATACGGCCTCCATACACCGTCCAAGGTATATGGAGGCATTTCGATGTTTCGTGAACTCGTATAACCAGCTCGGCTAGGAGGCTTGTTTGATTATTTTCAAATAAATGTCCTAGTTCACTTCTTTTTATTGCCACGAACGTGTATCGATAACACGAAGAATTCTATTTTATATTCATTTGCTGCCTGTATAGGGGATAAAATCGGAGCGCTTGTTACTAGCGGTGTGTAAATGTCGCATTACATCGAATTGATGTGGCAACTTTACTCTTGCGTAGCGAATATAGTAACCACCTTCGGGTGCCAGGACGTACGAGTTCTCGTTGCCGAAATGTTTCATCTATCTGTAAGATGTGGTTCATTTGTTTCCGACTGATGGCGCTGTGTCATATTTATATGCCATTGAGTCACTAGAAGGAAAATATAAGACCGTTTGAAATATTTGGTTGGTTATCACTTTCGATGGATGGATGATACTGATGAGCCCCAAATAAGGGCGAAACAGACTGTCTATCATTTCCGTTGAATGTGATAAACAACTTAATGTTTCTAACATACACCGTCCAAGGTATATGGAGGCATTTCAATGTTTCGTGAACTCGTATAACCATCTCCGCTATAGTTTTGTTTGATTAGTTTCAAATAAATGTCCTAGTTTACTTCATTATATATATATATATATATATATATATATATATATATATATATATATATATATATATATATATATATATTATATATATATATATATATATATATATATATATATATATATATATATATATATATATATATATATACATTTAGTTATCTATTTTTGGAAGGAAAATGAACTGAACAATTTAACAATGCATAAAGAAGAAATCAAACTCTTAATATCTGAATAAATTCTCTAATTCAAATGAAGTTGACACAAATTCACGACATATTACTTTCTAGGCTTGAAGCAGGTCTTTGCCTCTATGGCAGTGACATGGATCAGTCAACAACGCCCGTCGAGGCAGCTCTTACTTGGCTGGTGTCGAAATCAAGAAGAGAGAAACAAGATTTTAAAGGTGCACAAATAATTCTTGAACAAATCAAGAAGGGGTCCTCCAAAAAACGTGTTGGCATCGTATCTGAGGCTGGACCACCGGCAAGACACGGAACCAAAATTTTGAACGAAAATCAAGACGAAATTGGAGAAATCACCTCCGGATGTCCAGCGCCTACTTTAGGCAAGAATATATCGATGGGTTACGTACCCACAGAAAACAGCAAAGTGGGGACCAATATTTTATTAAGAATAAGAGAAAAATTGTATAATGGTATCGTTACGAAAATGCCGTTTGTGCCCAGTCATTATTATAATAAGCCGAAGATGAATAAGTGAAATTGAAAAATTTTGATGTGTTCCTCAGATTTTATAAATATAAATTTATCGAACACTCACCTTTTTCTTTTATATATCATATGTAATCTTCTACAAGAATTCATGAATTTCTATTCAGTACTTTTTGAGTAAAATAAATGAAACGATTAAAACAAATTTTTATCTGTTCATGATTACTGAGAGAGAATATTTATAATCAAAATTCACTTAAACAATAATTTTCTACTCTTGGACCTTTACTCGTTTTAAATAATATAAGTTGTCAAGCGTCGTATAATTTATTTATCCTAAACAGTCCCATTACTTAATACCTCTGCTGACCATTTACACTCATCAAATTCTGTTTAATTTTTTTTCAAAATCTCTTCTCCTTTCGTTTGAGAATTTTTACGACACCTTCTGGTTTAGCCATTCAGTTTAACGAACTAACTCTCCTTCTTATATACTCAAACTTATTTTAACTTTCATACTAAGTCAGCCATTCTCAACCTATGGGACACGCCCCCTATGGGGCACGAGCACAATAAAAGGGGTGAAGGAATCTTGAAAATTTGATATACTCACAAAAAGAAAACCACACACTCACACATACAAAACAACTAAATTTCGATATAATATTTAATAATTAACTTAGTAAATTTAAACACCTTACTTAATTTTTTTTTTAATTTAATAATTATTAGTGATCTACTTGGACCTGTCTTGTAGATTAAAGTTTTTTAATATTAGAAATAGACAATCTCAGATCTTTTTTATATTGAGCTGATGAGATCTATATTTTGTATTAAAAGAAGACATCTCAGAAAATCCAGTTTCACAAAGGTAGGATGTTGAAAATGGTAATAATGTGGTAGATGCCATGGGCGTACCCAGCTTCTGACCTAGAGGGGGGGCAAGTCAGATTTTTTAGGTCAGCTCGTCCGCGGCCGTTTTGTCATACACACTACACAAACATACCCACATGAAACATAAAGTATGTAACTGTAGTGCAGTGTGTAGGACAAACAGCCGAAAATGATCCTACTTTATAGGTAATTAAATAAATAAAAGTAAATTTGACTGTATATGCATTTTTATTATATTTCAATCGCTATAAAAGTAATTTTCGATGACCTTCTGCAAAGCAAAACGGTTTATAACGTCTTCCGTGAAAGAATCGCCCATACTGTTTACAAGTTTTTTACCTATATGCACTGAGCAAACAAGGTCCATTCAACCTGTCTTCAATCATTGTTGATCTCAGCCACGTTTTCACGCGTCTGAGTGTACTGAATGATCTTTCAATTGTAGCCGTGGAATAAGGCATTGCCAGTAAAATTTCTAGGGCTGTTTTCTCTTTCGGTTAAAAACATTCTACTTGTTAGATTAATTCAACGCAAAAAGTGCGCCATAGTTCAGCTTCAAATGCGATCCCTTCTAATTCATAAAATTTGGGTACTTTGTCCATATATTTTCTTAATTTTAGAAGTGTAATTTTCATTATTTGAGCAGGGTGTAACAACGAAAGAGCAAACGCTGGGAAATGGTCTTTACCGAATCTTGCCTCTGAGGAGGATAATAATGAATCCAAATAGGGCACGTACAACGTATTTAGACATGTTCTGCGGGATTTCCAGGGGGCAGCTGCCCTACCTGCCCCTGGCTACGCCCATGGTAAATGCCAATATGTACCGGAAAAAAACAATATATATATATATATATATATATATATATATATATATATATATATATAATATATATATATTTATATATATATATATATATATATATATATATATATATATATATATATTCGCCACGACATTCGTGGCTTTATCAAAACTTTTGAAAAAATTGAAATTTCTTTGACATTTATTGATTTGAAAAAATTTGAATAGAAAAAGACTACTATGTCTCACTAAAATTCTTTTCGGCTGTGGCCGTTCTTAGTTATTTATTACGTGCTATTCAGTCCAATATTAACATTCAAATCTGTTAATATTGGACAGATTTGAATGTTAATATTGGACTGAATAGCACGTAATAAATAACTAAGAACGGCCACAGCCGAAAAAAATTTTAGTGAGACATAGTAGTCTTTTTCTATTCAAATTTTTTCAAATCAATAAATGTCAAAGAAATTTCAATTTTTTCAAATGTTTTGATAAAGTCACGAATGTGGTGGCGAAACGTCAACTTTTTAATAAAATCGAGTTTTTTGAGATTCAACAAGCCTGTTATTGCTAATAATTATCAAAAGATTAGAAATAGTTCACAGGCAACAACAATTCGATTGAATATATATATATATATATATATATATATATATATATATATATATATATATATATATATATATATATATATATATATATATATATATCAGATATGTAATTTTTTTGGAAAATCGTGATCTAGCTAGAAGGCAAGGATAAAAAACTACCTGATTGCTTTCATTCGATACACTGCAATAGTATGATTGTATTTTATGGGAAAATACGAATAAACAGAAAAAAAATGCAAAGAAAATATGACCTTAGTGACGGACCTGTACTGATAACTCGTTTTTTTTCGATAAGTTAATTGAAAAATGAGATCCGATTTCTCGCCCTTGTGCATGACGACCTGTAGTACCAAAGGATTCAGAATGTAGTGGCGACCTTCAAACTTAATTATGAATCTCACCTTAGATCCATCAATTACGTGACGCAATTAGGGGGGAAGGAAGTGGTCGAGCCAAACCTCACCCATGGGGGAGATTATAATTTCGGCAAATATCACGTAACTTTTTTTCGCAAGAAACAGTGTAAAATTGAAAGAAAACTGTCTTAAATTAAGTAAAAAATGTTTCGTCACTAAAAAATTACTAAATCATACATATTAACATTTATTCCTGTAGAATTATGGACTGATATGAATATATACATTTTATTTGGGAACGATTAATTCATTTATTGAATATGAATTATTCTTTATAAATATTCATTAGATAATCGAGTTTTTTTAAATATCCATTTTGAAAAACCTCCGGTGAGATTAGGGGAGGAGAAAGGGTGTCGAGCCAAATCTCACCAAGGGGAGAGGGGGGAGTCGAAAAATCGCCAAAATTGCCTCACGTAATTGATGGATGCCCTCTTATGAAAAAAATATCTATGCGCGCCAAATGAAAACTCTCTGATTTGAATATTTCAATATGATTCAGTTTTTTAGAAAATTACCAGCTTTTGAAAGTCCAATATCAAATATGTTTGTTCTATATTGAATCGCTGTCCACGACAATTCATTGAATCAATTCTACAACGCGTTACATATTTTGAAATATTTGTTTCATTAATAAAATATGGCCACTGACCTAGGATACGTTTGTATACTTCTTTGGCTTCTGCGCATGCTTCCCACGGCATTGTGACGTCACGTACATCAATACGGGTGAATTCTGCCATAGCTTCGTATTGTGGACGGAGATATTAGTTAAAAATATATATTAAACATGTAAGTAATAAATTTTCCATGCTATCAAATCGTTTGAAATGAAATTCGGGAAGTTTTTGATATACGTTAATCATTTTAGTCGCCGCAAATGAAAAAAGAACCTAAAGGGCGTCTTGATCTAACAAAATCGTTTCATTCAATTCATCGGAAATCTAGTTAAATTGTATTTTCGGATATTTTGCAATATTTTCTTTCTTCAATCAAAAATATATTCTCAACTAATATCATGCAAAGATTTTCTTTTGCGAATTTTTCAGATGAATTTAACTCATGAAATACCTACCATATATTTTTGTGTTTTGATATAAAATCAATAATAGTCAGTAGGATAAAACTGAAGGAAAAAGCCTAAAGATTTGTAAATATATTTTTTCAAGCTCATTTGTAACATTTGTTGAATAATTTGAATAAATTTACTGAATTCTAAGGTGTATTCAAAATTGATTTTCTAATCTGCGCATGCGTACTTAAAGCATATTATTTATATATCGTATTGTAAAATTTAAGTTGTTCAAATATATATATGGAGACACTTTAATGTATTCATATCTTTGTGGTTGATTGTCGTCAATATGATTTCTCTGTTTCAGAAAAAACTTATCATAATCATGTTAAACCACATCTTAATTTCTAGAGACATTATCATTGAATTTAAAACATGTGAATAACTGTTCTTCAATCATTAATTTCATTGTAATTGAATGAAACGTTCTGGTACGCGTAATTCTTATGCAAAAGAGGAGATATTTGATTTGTTTCTCTGGTACAAATAGGAGAAATTATTATTTCTTGTATTACAACAGATACAGATTAATTTTTATTTATGGTATCCAAATAATTATTGAAAGTTGAACAACTAGCTTATATCTATAACAATGGGAGTGTTCGCAATTATCGATAATTACTGCATCAAATTGATTAAATATTTAATTATGTATAACTCAGAGAAAAGAGCAACAAATATATATATATATATATATATATATATATATATATATATATATATATATATATATATATATATATATATATATATATATATATATATATATATATATATATATATATATATATATAGGAACAATAAAAGTTTAGCTCTGACAGGTTAATTTAATTAATTATTATAAACGAATAAAAGTATAAAATTGTACGTTTCGGTGGTACATCCACCTTCTTCAGCACTCGATATATAAATCACAAACAACCTTAAATGTAACATACATACATATACAATCAATTAATACAATAATCTTGGCAAGTACATCCACAATAAAATCAAACTTAATTAACTTTTTAATTAAGTTTGATTTTATTGTGGATGTACGTGACAAGATTATTGTATTAATTGATTTTATATGTATGTATGTTACATTTAAGGTTGTTTGTGATTTATATATCGAGTGCTGAAGAAGGTGGATGTACCACCGAAACGTACAATTTTATACATTTATTCGTTTATAATAATTAATTAAATTAACCTATTAAACTTTTATTGTTCCCATATAACGTAAACAGGTAACAAATTCATATACATCTATATATATATATATATATATATATATATATATATATATATATATATATATATATATATATATATATATATATATATATATATATATATATATATATACAGGGTTAGTTTAAAGTATGGAAACATCACAATATCTCACAAACGGAAAAAGATTAAAAAAATATTTTAACACGTGTTGCAAGGTTGCCGTAGGAGCATATTTTCATGATACAACAAAACTTACAGGGTGGTCCTAAAAAGCGTAGTGACTGTAGAGATTGAATTTTTAAATGGAACACCCTGTATAATATATCATTTTATGAATATTTTTGACTTCTAGATTAACTTTTGTATGAGGTACCCTATGCCCAAATTCTATGGTTAGGCAGATATCGACAATTACAAAACAAGTACTTATTCTCACAAAGCTGGCTATGCTTTATTGCATATAAATATTAATGAACTGTCAAAGTTACTTAACGTCAATCACTTTATAAAATGGCATATCTTAGTGATACAGAACTCATACAAATCCTAATTTTACGAGGCTTTGGCGACATGGAAAGAACGTATGAAGAAGTTTCACGCATATTTAATGAATTGAATCCTGAACACGTTATTAACAGATCAACCGTTTTCAAAACTGTCAAGAGGTATAGAGAGACTGGAAATGTTAGAAACTGTCCTAAGCCTGGCAGGCCGAAAACTGCTACAGATGCTGAAACAAAACTAAATGTGCTACTCCAAGTTGAAGAAAATCCTCAAACATCTTCAAACCAGTTGGCACTAGACAACAATATCGCTCAAACGTCCGTGTTAAGAATTTTGAAGTCAGAAAAAATTAAACCTTATAAAATTCACTACAGTCAAGAACAACGGAAGATGACCCAGACCGCAGATTGCAGTTCTGTGAAACAGTTGAAGAAAAAAGGAACGTTGATGTTAATTTTGAAAAAAAATTGTATTTTTTTGTATGAGGCAACGTTTTGCCTCAACGGAGAAGTAAATAGACATAATTGCCGGATTTGGTCTAGAGGTAATCCGCGTTGGATGAGGGAGAGACACACGCAGTGGCCGCAGAAAATAAATGTCTGGGCGGGGATTATTAATAATCACATAATCGGACCTTTTTTTGTATAAGGTAATTTATATGGTGACAGATATCTGGACTTTTAAAGAAATAATATTGTGCCAGCTATAGCAGCCATATTTCCCAATCCTAACAATCCAACGTTACCTTCTGATTACATATGGTATCAACAAGATGGTGCTTCCCCTCATTACACCCGAGCTGTACGAACCTATCTAGATACAGTGTTTCCACAGAGATGGATAGGACGTCGAGGAGCAATAGAATGGCCGCCCCGATTACCAGACTTGACCCCATTAGATTTTTTCTTGTGGGGATACCTAAAAAATAGAGTTTACAAAAATAGACCAGTTGATTTACAAACTCTACAAAATCGTATTTTGGAAGAGATAAATCTGATACCACAAACATATTTACGTGATTCAATTGGACAATTTTGTAAAAGACTTGGATACTGTCAAATCGTAAATGGTTTGCACTTTGAACATTTACTATAGAATTTGTTCAGTTATTTTTCTTCATTTCTTTGAATGTTGATTATTATTATTAGGATTCAAGATGTAATACTAGAATAAACATTTAGAGGCTTACTGGCTACGGGTTTCATTACCACTCCGCGTACTTTATATTTCCGTGGAAATCCTGAAACACATGTGAAAAGATTTTTATTTGTTGACTTCCGGGCATAAGATATTTAAAGTTACTATTAGTTTCACCAATACATGTAATGCAATAATTAAAGTGCCGATATCTGCCTAACCATAGAATTTGGGCATAGAGAACTTAATAACTAAATTAATCTAGAAGTCGAAAGGATTTATAAAATGATATATTATACAGGGTGTTCTATTTAAAAATTCAATCTCTGCAGTCACTACGCTTTTTAGGACCACCCTGTAAGTTTTGTTGTATCATGAAAATATGCTCCTATGGCAACCTTGCAACACGTGTTAAAATATTTTTTCTATCTTCTTCCGTTTGTGAGATATTCAGATGTTTCCATACTTTATATATATATATATATATATATATATATATATATATATATATATAAATAGGTATATATATTTATACATATATAGGTATATATTATATGTCATATTTTTTATAATATTTATTGTGCTCTGAAAAATTAATTTAAACAGCATGAAAATCTATTTTAGAGTAGGTACATCTAACATAATTATAATAAAGTATAAATTATTCATCTCATTCGTCTAGATTTTTGCCCTAGAAAAATGACATTAAAAGATGAAAATTTAGCGGAATGTCACAATTTTGAGAAAAAATTAATTATTTACTTGATCATTTATGAAAAAAAAAACAAAATCGCCCAATAATATTTGCATTTTCGAAATTCATCCATTATGAAAGGAATTAAATTTTTTGTAGGTGAAGAAATAAATGGAAAATTTAATTGCATAATCTCAATGCCACAGAATGTTTAAAACTGAATTTCACTTTATTAAAAAGAAAAATGAATATTTAATTGTGAATATTTGATTATAGCTCAGGTTTAGTTACGTTTGATATCACGTGAAATATCTTTATCAAACAACATAGATTTTGAATCACATGTTGAAAAAGTTAAATGACAATATATTTCTTTATTTTCTGCAAATATATGAGAATTATTGATATTAGATGCTAATTTTTTCTGATTCGAAATCACATTCATAGTTTATATAAATAAAATTGTTAAAGGTCCACGGCGGACTCATTAGGTGCACCAGCAGCAGGTGGCGGTGAAGATGGGATTGTTGGGGGGCCTAGAACACCACAACAAGTTGCAGCCCAAAAAAGACTTCAACAAACTCAGGCCCAAGTAGACGAGGTTGTCGATATAATGAAAACCAACGTAGAAAAGGTCTTGGAAAGAGATCAGAAGCTTTCAGAACTCGATGACAGAGCAGGTAAATATCAAAAAGCTTACGAAATAACATAAAATTGATTACCTCAACTTTACTATTGAGTATACGAAATGTGTACGAATTAAAATTAAGGAATGATATATAATTTGATTATACAAGAGGTGATACTACTTTTTATGTTAATAACGTGTCATATAAATAGTTTAGGACTATATATCTATATATATATATATATATATATATATATATATATATATATATATATATATATATATATATATACATATATATATATATATATATATATATATATAATACGTAACCTTTCAAAGTAACAATACTTGGTATTCGTTGTATCAACTTTTCATTTCATAACCAGTCACGGTTCGCAGGGCCTAAGGATGACGTCATAGATTTTTTATGCGTAGCAGTTGTCTATAACTTTTCTGGGATTGCGAAGCTAAACAATATTCATTGCCGTTTATAACTAGTTGAACGCAATGAATCTCCCGATTATTATTAATTTCAGCAGTGTTGAAAAACTCTACAATTTTCTTTGTGAAATAATATAGTTGGCAATAAACCACAGAATTACACAGAAACCGTTAAATTTGAAATTTCTGTGAATGCGTAGGCGAGTCGGGCGTTGTGGTTTGAATTTTTAAGGTTATAAAAAAATCAATAGATGTTATCTCCGTATTTCAGTCGTGAGTTTCTATTGATAATCAGAGTAATTGTAAATAATCAAAGTCTTTGAAGAGGGACCTTGGTCATCACGTTTCATAAAAACATTCAACTCAAAATGGCACTCAATGTAGAAGATTTAGCTGCAGCTCTATCAACAACGAAAGTCAGTGAATCTGGAGTTAGTTTCGCTGGAAAATCACTGAAACTGGATACAGAAGAAGATGCAAAACAAGTTACAAATATAATTGATAAATGTGCAGCTCTTCAATACCTGAATCTTGAAGGAAATACATTAGGAGTTGATGCTGCCAAAGCCGTAGGAAAATCCCTTGAAAATCATCCTGAATTCAAAAAAGCCTTATGGAAAGATATGTTTACAGGTAGAATGAAAACAGAAATACCTAAAGCATTACAATATCTTGGGGATGGACTTGTTAAAGCTGGTAGTCGATTAACAGTTTTAGACATGAGTGACAATGCATTTGGACCAATTGGAGTTGAAGGTTTGGCTTCGTTACTACGTAGCGCTTCATGTTTTGCTTTGGAAGAATTGAGGTTGAATAACAATGGTTTGGGTATAACAGGAGGAAAATTATTAGCATCTGCCCTAACGGACTGTTATGAACAAAGTAAATCTCGAGGAAAACCTTTAAAACTACAAGTTTTCATTGCAGGAAGAAATCGCTTAGAAAATGATGGGGCCAAAGCTTTAGCTAAAGTATTCAAGATGTTAGGCACTTTGGAAGAAATATCAATGCCTCAGAATGGAATATACCATCCAGGAATAACTGCTCTGTCAGACGCCTTCACTTGTAATAAAAACTTGAAGATTTTAAATCTTAATGATAATACGATAGGTCCAAAAGGAGCTCAAGCAATAGCAAAAGCTCTACCTAATATGCAAAACCTCCAAGAAATAAACTTTGGTGACTGTTTATTAAAGACAAGTGGTGCAGAAATTCTAGCAAATGCATTGACAGAAAATCATTTAAATCTTGAGGAACTAATCCTCGGTTTTAATGAAATAAAGAAAAAAGGAGGTATTGCTATAGCTAAAGCACTTAGTAATAAATCTAATTTGAAGAGTTTGATATTAGATGGAAATCAGTTTGGTGAAGAAGGTCGTGAACAAATCAAGAAAGAACTAAAACAAATAGGAAAACTCAATATTTTAAGTTTAGAAGATGATGAAAGTGAAGAGGAGGAGGAGGAAGAAGACAATCAAACCATAGACACAGAGTCTGATGATGAAAGTGTTAAGGTTACCATTGAAGAATTCCTTCAAATACCTACTGAAGAGAATTTCATGGGTTTAGGCGATGAAAGAAAAAATATAATATTGAAGGAATCAAAAAAAAGTGGAGACATAATTTTAAACGAATACATTCAAATATTGATGAAAGTTTCTTCATTATATGGAAGTAAAAAAGATATGATAAGAAATTTTGCCTTAGATGTTACAGAAAGTTTGTATAAAGACCTTTTCACTTGGGCTGCATTCAAAAATAATACCTCATATGTTTTCAATGTGATTTTTGTGAATTTGGGTCTCATCAAATGTGAAGATAAAAAATTCAAGCCAACATGGGACTGCAAATCTTGCCAAAATGCATTGAAAGTTCTGAAAAATAATGAAGGTGTACCACAGACAATTAAAAATATTCTTGATGTTTTCTTTGCTCATACAGAAAATGGTACTGGTGAACGTTGATAAAAAGTATGCTAATTTAAATAAAAATAATTTGTGAAAATTTGTCAAATAAATTCTATTTTTATCTTATCCATGAAGTCTGTATAGTGTACGTAGAATATATCCCTCATGTTACTGTTGAAAGTGTAGATATCTGGTACAGTTCCTGATTACTACAAATTTAGTATGTAAATAGGTATACAAAAAAATTGATAACAGTATGATTAATTAATTGAATTAATTAACCAACTATGATACTGAAAGTGGGGAATGAACATTCAAATACCTTTTCAAAACATGCTAAAAAAGAATATGAAAAATGTAAAATAACTATTCTGCACTCATCAATTAAAAGAATACCAAAACTAGCATTTCTAAAAGAAACAAAGTATGTATAGTAAAAAAAAATAACAGCCAGTGAAATCTGTAGAGGGTGGGCCAATTTCGATGGGGTTTAGATTACTTCTAGCATAGATACCGAAAAACGAATAAACATGTCCTGGGCTCCATTTTCGAGACAAGTATGAAAACCGCTTTTTGATACGTCAAGTCATTTTCCAGCTACACAGGGATTTTCAAAAGTTTTCATTTTCAAAAAGTCGCCATATCTTTTTTTTTATCAATATTTCACGTTTTTAAAAATCACCATAGTTGTGTGTAACACAAAAATATATCGTTTTTAAGGGTTCCATACCCAAAGGGGAAAAACGGAACCCTATTACTAAGACTTTGCTGTCTGTCACCAGGCTGTATCTCGATAGCTAGACAGTTGAATTTTTCACAAATTATGTATTTCTGTTGCCGCTATAACAACAAATACTAAAAAAATGAAATAAATATTTAAGGGGGGCTCCCATACAACATAAAATTTTTGCTCTTTTATGCTCGATAACAATAATGGCAACAGGTAAGCACTTCAATATTCAAAAAATACTTAATTGTAAGTATATTTACTTTAATAATAAAATAAATATTTAAGGGGGGGCATAGTCAATGGTACGAAACCCTTCGTGCGCGGGTCCGACTCGCATTGGCCAATTTTTTAAAATCAAGTAAGACATGCCTTCAAAACTGCTTTTAAAACTAAGATTTATCAGAGTGAGCTTGGACAAAAACAAAAATTCGTTGGGTATACCAACCTACAAATATTGGCATGGTAACAAGCTATAGTTTGTTAAAAGGGATCCCTTGTTAAAAAATATGATTCAGAAAATTGACAATTTTTCCTTAAACATTTGAGAAATACGTTCTATGCATAAAAAATCATAGACACAGAGTATGATGATGAATGTGCTAAGGTTACCATTGAAAATCCTACAAATGATAATTTTATAGGTTCAAATGAAATAATAATTTAATTAATGAAAATCAGCAATATGTCGACTCTCCACTACAACAATCTCGCATGCTATGCTAATTGTGAGTAATGTATAAACTTAACAAATCATAAAAGAAACAGCAGTTTCAAACTTATATATTCTGATCAATGGTATTCACTCATGAGAAATATAAAAATAGGGAACTTGGATTTATTTGGAAAATCACTGATATCTAATCAGATCGAAACGTCCGAATGTTGTTTTCTAGTATAGGATGGTTATTTGATGATTTGCAATTCTTGTTCAAAGTTGTGGCATATCTGCGGCCCCGGTCAACAGGTATATTTCACAAACTTGTATCAAATGTTATATTGATCTTATTTTCCAGATGCGTTACAGTGGGGAGCGTCACAATTTGAACAGCAAGCGGGTAGATTGAAAAGAAAATTTTGGCTGCAAAATCTTAAGGTAGGTATCTATGAACTTAATGAAAACATAGTGATATAATTTTCACAATTTTATTTCTTTCAGATGATGATAATAATGGGGCTGATTGGATTGGTAATATTAGCTATTATTGTCAGTAAGTAAATGCATTTGAATCTGTGAACTACAAGTACTAAATAGTATCGATATTTTTTTTCACAAGTTTCTTATGGAAAGTGCTACAATATAGCCGTTTTTATCTATTTATCCACGTATCGTATGTCGGAATTTTTGAAAATTCTTACAGGCTGATTTTTTTTTTTAACAATTGTTTTTTAACTAATATTGAAGTTCCGCTTATCACTTGGTGAAACATGATTAAATACTGATATTTAAAATAAAAACACTTGGCTTTAAGTTTCACAAATATATTGAATAAAAATTAACAATTACATTAGTCAACTAGTTTCGGGTTATGGGCCCATTATCAAGACAGTCTTGATAATGGGCCCATAACCCGAAACTAGTTGACTAATGTAATTGTTAATTTTTATTCAATATATTTGTGAAACTTAAAGCCAAGTGTTTTTATTTTAAATATCAATTGTTTTTTGTTAATCTTGTACGAAAATCACCATGCCATACCATTCCGACGGTCCAAAATACCCGCCATACCCCCTCAAACATGTAATTTTTTAAAATTCGAAAAACTATAATTCTAGGCCTAGAATGATCAAAAAAACTGATGTATGTTTCTTTCAAAAAATACCTGTAACAACATTTTTCTTGAAAAGTTATGGTCATGAAGATTGTGTTCTTTTAATAGAAAACTATATTTGATTGGTTTTTTTGAGTTTTATAGAGATTTATTGAAGATGAAATTAGCTTGATCGTTTTAAAACAAAACTATTTTTCTTCTATAGTGAACTTCTAAGAGCCACTTATCTACGAAAATCGACGTACATCGGGTAATTACAACAAGAAAATTAGATTTGGTGTCAAACATGGCTTTCTTGTCTGTCTTTCGTGTGTAGTTTTAATTTAACTATTCATATGGTATTCTTCCATCCCGTGAGATGAAAAAAAATCAAATTATCATTTAAAATTCAACAATCATTAATTGAACAATATTATTATTCAAAATATATAAATTTGGATTTTTTCATCAAAAAGGAATGCCATGCAAATTGAGGTTTTCGGAATCTCGAAATTATCGCAAATATGTACATTAGCTTGAAGCATGTTTACAATAATTTACCGTTTTGGGAATATTTTATGGCATGATACTTAGATATATTTCAGCAACAAAGATAGTCAATAAGCATGGTAATAATAGTTGCACGATATGTGGTAGCTAGGTACTTCATTCTAGATTCTCAGATGAATTGTTGTTTTCTTATGTATATAACATGAAAAAATGTTGTCTGAATTTAACCAAATTTTTATAGCTTCATTGTACATTAAGAAAAATACCAGATATCATTGATGATGGCGCAGGAGAATCTATGAAAATTTGGTGAATTTCAGACAAAATTTTGTCATATAAATATATTTATATATTTATATGACAATTTAATTCATTTATATGTATATATATATATATATATATATATATATATATATATATATATATATATATATATATATATATATATATATAATATAAAGGTATTATTTTGAAAATCGTGGTCCATGAGGTCTTGAACGGACATAAAATAGTCCATTATTTTCGGGGAAAATATGACTAATATCGAAGCATGTGAAGGCTAATCGAGAAATTTAAAATCCGAGAATATGCGAAATTCCAACGGATTTCTTGTGTGTATTAAATTTTCTGAATATTCATGGGAGTGACATTAATACATGGTTTCTTTTATTGCATGTTTTTTCACCCTATACTCTATGCATTATACTTTACAAAAAGTACTTTTCAAATTTTTACATTTTGAAAGACAGACAGGAATAATATCATTTTTTTCAGAGAAGTGTGGTAATGCACCGTGTTTCAAATAGATATCGTACTCGTACATTTGTATCGATTATTATAGATTTACTTCACATCTACTGTTATATTATTTCGAGTACGTAATGTAAATTTTCATTATTTTTCCAAACTCTTAACATTTTCAGTTGAAGGGTATTCCAGAAAAAAAATTATTATTACATTTTCACAAACCTAACAATTTGAGGATTGAATTTGTTGTAAGGACATGTTACAATGTGTAAATTAAAATGCTATAATTCGAGAAAAACACTTATTGCCTTGACCACAAAATGTTTGAGCTTTCCGGCCCTTCATTTTTAACTTACAGTATTAATATTATTGCAGTTTGTAGATTTAAAATATGCAGTTTTACTATCATCAAATTTGGTAGATATACCCAAGATTGTTAGATAAGGTAATTGCAATTATTATTGCAGCTTATGACAAATTATATACATGTGTATATATATATATATATATATATATATATATATACAGGGTATCTTAATTGCCATGAGCCACTATTGATATCTCGGTAATTATAAGAACAACAAGGTTGCGGTCAAATTAGTCAAAATGTGCAATTTTTGGAGGACATTGAAAATCTAGTTTCATATTTTAAACAAAAAAATTCTATATCGAGCTACGGGGGTTTTTCGAAAAATTGCTCGAAACTATATTTGATCGAATATCTCAAAAAGTATAATTTTTACAAAAAAATAGGGATAAAATTTATGCATTTTAGACGTTCTTCAATTTGGTATTTTTCAAGGAGATTTGGTTAGTCTAGTTTTTGAGATATTACCATCAACTTATTTTTTTAAAATACGGACCTGTTTTTTAATTCCATTTCTTGAAAAAACTTTTTTTTCTGATTTTTACGATGTATCACATGTTCATATATCTATGCGTTTTAATGATAAAAAAGACAAAATTCAAGTTGTATTGAGTTTTAAAAAAATTAGATTATCAGAGGTGGCTTAGACTACCAATAAAACAATTGCCTGTTTTAATAACATAAACTGGCCATTGCTGCGTGTGATGAAAGAAACTGTTTATTAAGTTTTTAAACATTCAAACTTTTTACCATTTAATTATATTCAAGTTATGTAATAAACCTTAAAACTTCCTTATTTTTTAAAATTACCTTTGCCAAAATTCAAAGTGGATGATACATACCTAATGCATTTGTTTGATCTTCCCCATTCTCTGCCGTTACCGTTGTTCCCCGTTCTGAAGGATTATTAAATGATTCGTATTGTAGCAAATTTCGCTCTAGCCTTGTGAAAATTATTTGATTCGGTAAGCGCCTTTCGGGGTACGAATTTTGATACATTTGAAGGGCTCTTTGGGCACTTCGAAATGCTTTTGCATAACAAAAAAATAAATCTAATTTTTCCCATGTTGGTTTAAACTTACTCTAACACATGTACTACGGATCAGAGGCTTTTATAAGAAATTGTTTCTCTTTGCTCTATGATAAAATGAAAAAAGTGCCTAAAAAGTTAAATACTAGTTTTTTGCCATTTAAATACAAACGAATATGGACATCGTTGAAATTAGAAAAAAAAAAGTTTTTTTAAAATTTGGAATGAAAAATGCAGGTCCGTATTTAAAAAACAAAGTTGAATGTGATATCTCGAAAACTAGACGAACCAAATTTCCTTAAAAAATACCAGCTGGAATAACGTCTAAAATGCAAAATTTTTTTTCCTCGCTAATTTTTTGTAAAAATTATACCTTTTGAGATATTCGATCAAATAGTTTTGAGAATTTATCGAAAAACCCCCGTAGCTCGAGATAGAAATTTTTTAAAAAAAGTCTGAAATCGGATTGCCAATTTCCTCCAAAAACTGGCCCATGGCAATATATATATATATATATATATATATATATATATATATATATATATATATATATATATATATATATATATATATATATATATATATATATATATATATATATATATTTGTAGCAATCAATGTACAGATCAAGCTCTTCTTAGAAATTCCTTCAATTCATCTACTTTCAGTGAAATTCATGCCAGACGAAAAGCCGAATCCCTATCAGTACTATCCACCACCACCACCACCACCAACATCTAAACCAATTCCAGCGTTGACTCCAGCGGGTTCTACTGCACCCCCTGCGAATACGGGGTAAATATGGCCAACATGAAGAGACACGCCCCACAGAAGCTCTTTTTTCTAACATGTGTTATCAAAAATTTCAATTTCGCAGATCATTGTAAGACGAAAATCGGCATCCACCATTAAGATTTTTTCGACCTTAGTTGATTAAATTGGACATTCAGAATAACATCTTGCAGATAGAGTTTTCAGCTTACTCATCCGTATATGTTTTATTTATAATTTAAATCTATTTTATTTTCTAATAATTAATGAATGAACATCGTCATGTAAAACATCTTTTTATTTTTCAGTAATGATAATTCTTGTTATTTCATCTTCTTCGTTACTAAGAAATTATTTTGGAATTTTGATCAAAATTATTAAAATTTAACTTTAGGAAACAATTATCGAAATATTAACTACACGTCATTGATATAAGTATTTGCTAATTTTGAAAGATTTCAACCACTTATTCTGGCATGAGAATAACGTTTGTCTAATTAAAGTATGCTTCGAAATATTAATTTATCATTTAAAGTAGATTTTTAATTTTCTGTTACAAGAATACAATAATAAGATAACCCCATTATGTTTAGAAATATTAAAATTTTTCAAATTGAATTTTAAAAATCACTTTTGATGTTAGTGCATTAATCTTCAAATAGCCTTCAGTAACAATCTATTATCTATATATATATATATATATATATATATATATATATATATATATATATATATATAATATATATATATATAATATATATATATATATATATATATATATATATAATATATATATATATATATATATATATATATATATATATATATATATATATATATATATATATATATATATATATATATATATATATATATATATATATATATATATATATATATATATATATATATATATATATATATATATATATATATATATATATATATATATATATTATATATATATATATATATATATATATATATATATATATTATATATATATATATATATATATATATATATATATATATATATATATATATATATATATATATATATATATATATATTTATATATATATATATATATATATATATATATATATATATATATATATATATATATATAAAAAACTATATATATATATATATATGATTGCAGCTACACCGTTAATGATATCGAAACGAACCAAACGGTTCTGCAAATGGGAGGTCAGAGTGCAGTTTGTAAAATTATTTTGCCCTTTACAGGGTGTACCATTTTTACGGAGCAAATTTTAAGATCCTTTTTTTAAATGGCATTCTATAAATTTTTACACATATTTGAATTTGTCCTTTATTGAGATTTGTAAATTCGTTAAGTTTTCGCAAATCGCTTCAGCCGTTCAGAAGTTATTCAATTTTTTCTGAAAATTAATGCCTTTGCAGGCATTTTTTAAAAAAATCGCAGGGCACTTGTTTTTTTGAATATCAAGTTGTTATTTGGGCTGTATCTAAGTAATTGTTTTGGGTATCTCTTGATGGAGAGATAATCTATTTTAATTGTGACATTACCTTACTGCGACACATTGATTTTGGTACACTTTGAAAGGCCATATCTTGATTTTTTCAAATGGCACTCTATTTATTTGATTACTTAGTCGCATTGAACATGTCATTCTTCATCTTTTCTATATTTATGTTTTTTTCCAAAAGTTGATGGTTTAGAAGCTAATCCACATTTTCAAAAAAATCAACACATTATTTCATCTTTTAAACGAGTGAAATGAAGAACAATAAATTCTGATAACAGACTTCAACGTAACTGCTGCGGGCGTCAATTTCAAAGTTTGATGAGAAATTACTGAAATCAAATTATAGAAGCTTAGTACAGGGTGTCCCATTTTGGGTACTTTTGAATGGTATCTCCGTTATTTTTGAAGATACAGGGTTGCGGTTTTCGCGACACTGTGCTACTTTTTCGAATACTGAAGATGCCGTCAACATAATTTTAATTACTCTTTTAGTTTTTAAGATACAGGGCATTTTTGAAAATGTTGCATTTTGGGATCCCCGTCGTATCGCCGTTATCCTTCATCTTATCGAAAATGTAATATAACATTCTTATAGATTTTTTTCCGTAGAATGCATCGGTGTAGATAATTTTTGTAACATGTTCACTATTTTTGAGTTATAAAGCAAACTTATGTTTTTTAAATGGAATACCCTGTATATCTATAGACTAAAAAATTTGTCTTTTTTTCACCTTTTCAAAAATATATGATACTATAAACTTTTTCTCAGAAACGCGCAAATAAAAGACAATTTTCTCAAATTGAATGCATAAATCAATAGAAGGCCATGGATAACAACAAAGAACAAGTGAAAGTCTGTTATCAGAATTAATTGTTTTTCATGTCACTCGTTTAAAAGATGAAATAATGTGTTGATTTTTTTGAAAATGTGAATTATCTTCTAAACCATCAACTTCTGGAAAAAAACGTAAATATAGAAAAGATGAAGAATGACATGTTCAATGCGACTAAGTAATCAAATAAATAGGGTGCCATTTGAAAAAATCAAGATATGGCCTTTCAAAGTGTACCAAAATCAATGTATCACAGTAAGGTGATGACATAATTAAAATAGATTATCTCTCCGTCAAAAGATACCCAGAACAATTACTTAGACACAGCCCAAATAACAACTTGATATTCAAAAAAACAAGTGCACTGCGATTTTTTAAAAAAATGCCTGCAAAGGCATTAATTTTCAGAAAAAATTGAATAACTTCTGAACGGCTGAAGCGATTTGCAAAAGCTTAACGAATTTACAAATCTCAATAAAGGACAAATTCAAATATGTGTAGAAATATATAGAGTGCCATTTAAAAAAAGTATCTTAAAATTTGCTCCGTAAAAATGGTACACCCTGTAAAAGGCAAAATAATTTTACGAACTGCACTCTGACCTCCCATTTGCAGAACCGTTTGGTTCGTTTCGATATCATTAACGGTGTAGGTGCAATCAAGCTTTCCCATATCAATGACTCACCCTGTATATATATATGTATATATATATATATATATATATATATATATATATATATATATATATATATATATATATATATATATATATATATATATATATATATATATATATATATATATATATATATATATATATATATATATATATATATATCAGTGCCGGATAAACTTTTTTGAAGCCTATAGACTGAGAAGTGGTAGTGGCCTCGTAAGAGGAACAAAAATCTAACAATTTCATGGTTCTCTATCAGGTGACTTTTATGCTTTAGCTTGAATTGCTGGTCACATATTATTAAATCACTCAGTCATATACGACTGAGTGATTTAAAATAAAAAGTAATTTCTAATCCTATAAGATTTACTTTTTAATTTCTGAATTTTTCCTCCACAAAATTCAATTTTGGTGTAGCCTAATCCAGCCTGGTAATTCCAGCACTGATTATATAGGTATATATATATATATATATATATATATATATATATATATATATATATATTATATATAATATATATATATATATATATATATATATATATATATATATATATATATATATATATATATATATATATATATATATATATATATATATATCTATATATGTATGTATGTAATGAGTTGAAATTTCTCTCTTGATTTATTTATCTGCGTATTTCAAAATAGGTTCATCAACTTGTAAAAATAATTTATGTGAATACTTTCTTGTAAAATAATTCAAGATGTATATAAAAGTATCAGGTCTTCAATACAAATAATAATTGTTAAGAGCAGTGGAAAATATTATATAATATAGAATTTAAAATAGCCTACTACATTCTAGAGCATATACAGCGCCATAGGAGCTCCTAGAAACAATTTGACCGCAATATATTTAAATATCAATATTCTTATCCAGCTCGCGGTGTATATGTTTCAGAAATGTTTTGTCATTGTGTTATAAACATGTCATTAAGCATACTTGATAAAACAATAAGCATATTATATGATTTTGGTCTTCGACGGTAGATTCCCTCATTCAAATACAACCGAAAATGTCAATAGAAAGGGGCTTGAATAACTACTTCATTTTAGATTGTGTGATGGATTTTCAACTGATGAATTGGTAAATTAGAGGTTAGAACTAGGCACTGATGAAAGAAAGATAGGGGAATTTAGGAAATAAGACAAGTAAAATGTGAATTCTTGTTTCGATCATGTGTATAGCAAAAACTTGTGAATTCTAGTCTGTTTTAATTGAAAGATATTTTTTGGTGCTCTATTTTATCAGTTGCGATCTAGTTATCAGAGTTTTTAATGTAGATTTCGCATACTGTATTGAATGTAAAGGTACTCGATTCATAATTACTTTTAATGCATTTGTTTATGGAAATATATTGATTAAATATGTTGTAGAAATATTTTCTGTTTTTTTTTATAAATGCCTGTCAATAGCTCTGAACAATTTTTTTTTAAACTCAAGGGACCTACAGTTTAACGCCGGTTCCGAACGGCCAATGGGCTTGAATCTAAGTAATTACCCAACAGATCAAATTTTAGAACCACTAAATCCCGGACATTCATAACACCCAATATCAAGGTTGGACTCGAACCCACAATCCTAGATTTACAAGTGATACATTTCAACATTACACAACAATAAAGGAGGGGGAACGGCTATCACTTAAGGAAAATTAAATATCAATTTTATTTCAAATTTTGAAAAAATAACACTATTCAGGATTCAACATTTTAACACCAAACGTATTTATCTATGGCTAATAAGTAGGTATTAGGAAAACGTTATTGAAAAAAACAGGTTTGAGGGTCAGTGCCCTTGACTTTGGGGAATGACCTTTTTCAACTACATTCATTTCGACATCACTTTTGTCGTCGAAAATGTGCTCTTCATCTTCACTCTCTGAAGAACTTTCTTGGCGCAAAGATAAGGGGTAATGGCGCTCAGGTGAGTGGTATAACCCTAAACCATGGATCCCCAGTAGGGACTGGACGGGGGTCTACGTTGGTGTGACAAAAAAATGGGGGTCCACAATTGGTATGCTAAATTCGTAAACTGAAATATTAACTTGACTTTACCATTCGATGTAGGCAGACTCACAGCACATACTATTAATTAATTAACCAATTAATTCTCTTTGAAAACTGTTAATTCGTGGTTGGAACTTAGCCGCAACGCAAATTTCCATAGTTAGATCTAATCTTCACATTTTTTGTCGAGTGTTGGGAATATGGTAGAAATGTAACTGCAGGGGTCCACCGGAACCAGTAAAATTTTTAGAGTGGTCTATGAGAAAAAAATGTTTGGGAGCATCTGCCCTAATCGGTCGTTTTATATTTAACTCGAAATTTAAAAACATTCACATACAATTGTTCAAAATTGGATACATTATCAAAAAATAGAATAGTTTTATACTAGGAAAAGGCAGGTTATTAAAATTAAATTTTCGTTTTGATAATTCAAAAGGTCTTGGAATATATTATGGTTTGCATAATGAAATTAAGGTAACAAATAAAGTCAATCTAGCCGTTTTTATCTATTTTGCTGAAATATAAGAATCTACAAAAAAAACCAAAAATGATAAAATTTAATTTTTTGTTTTCATAAGAAATATAAATAAATGATGAAGTATATCAGCTCTTCATTAACGTGTACAACATGCCCCAACTGTGCATTTGACTTATCACGAATAATAAGGTATTTCAATAAAACTACGTAAATAATAAATTTTTTGCACTTCCGGGACTAAAGTGCCAACTTTAGTCCCGTATAACAGGGACTAAAATGTATCTTTCAGTCCCTAGGGATGTAAAGTTATTAACAAAGCCTTCATATTGCTGTTGGTAAATTTATCTCGATTTTTTGAGTATTAATTCTTCTGTTATCATGTCAGCTGCCTTATCTATATCAAAATTTATAGATTCATTCATTTCTTGATTCATTTTCTTGATATTATGTTAGTTAAATTTAAATTACGATTTGTTTAAATGTCAACATTAATTGAAATGTCACTGAATTGAATAATTTTGTTGATTTACCTACTGAGTAATCCAAGTACCGTGTTTATATATCTCAATGTAGTATCAATGTGGAAGGTTATAATACTGAGAAGTGAAAAAAATAGCGTATATGCCTCAGGACTAAAGAGAAATTTTATCCCTTACGTGATTATTGGCTCTCGGGCTCTACGAGCCCTCAGGTAATAAACATCACGTGTGGGATTAAAACATTCACTTTAGTCCCTTGTTATATAATATACTATTTTTAGAAAATTATTGAATATAGGTTATCACTCTAATAAAAAATAGATCTTCAGACACAGATTTACTTCATGTAAAATTTCCAGATGAAATATCGGTCGGTTAAGTTATCATTTAACTTTTTAGATCAGCACAGGTTTTTAAGAAATTTTGTTTAATCGGCAGAAGTGAACTTATATTTTTTTAAGGAGAACGTAAGGTTCTATTAAACATGAAACAATTTGAAAAATTAATCATTTCTGTTTAGTACACCGTGTCTAAAACAATATAAACTCTCCCCTTCCATTGACCCATTGACCATCAAACTAAATTGTGATTGAACACAGAAGAGAAATTAATTATTTTAGACGTAGAACACCTAGGTTATTTTTCTGTCAAATCTAAAAGATTTTCATCATTTTGTTGTCTACAATTCTTCATGAATATAAAGCAGCTACAACGAAAAAAAATAATTCGAATAATATTAAAACATAATAATTAGTATAAATATTATTGTATATATTTATATTATATAGTTTGTAAAAAGTTTCGTTTTGGAGTCAAGGTTGAGTTGATATTTTTTCGAAGCTGAAAGCAAATGTAAGTACAAAGACTATTTTTAAACATATCCAGGTTCGGAATAAACATTTTTAATTACGTTTGATAATTTGTTTTTATTTTTAGATTTTGCTGTGTCACTGATATAGGCAAAATTTTAAAATGTCATTGAAGCCCAGGAAAGTGGATTTTGCTGCAACTTGGGGGGCTATTCGAGATACCATCAAGGGGGTCATCACACTAGATCATGTACCAAGAAGTGTCTGGAATGATAGATTTTCGTAAGTAAATCGTTCATAATTTTTTGTAGTGTAGTCGGCTCAGTGTTAATAGTACCTATGCATTTACAACATTGAATCAAGTTTTCCATTATTTATTGTGCTGAAAATTGTATTAGTGTTAACATGGGTCAACAGTTTTAAGGAAATTACTTTATGAAATTTTATAGATTTAATTAATTTGAATTTATAATGAATTCAATATAAAATTTGCATGTTTAATTATTGCATTCAAATTTCAACATCTTAACTTATTTTAATAAACAAATATTGAATAGAACAATTCTGCTTATCACTCCTGATTCTGAAAATTTGATATATTCCTGTCAATATTACATTCTGTTATGTTATTTCACTGCTTTTTGTATACACTTTTTCTAGGGATGTGTATGCACTTTGTGTTGCTCATCCAGAACCAATGGCAGATCGATTATATGCAGAAACAAAGCAATATTTAATAGATCATGTAGCAAGATTACTGAACAAAGTTCAAGAAGATGGAGAAGCAAAGTTGGTCAAAAATTACTTCATGTATTGGTCTCAATATTCTGTTGGCAGCCAGTACCTGCATAGTTTATACTTGTACTTGAATCAACAGCATATCAGGACACATAAAATGTCTGATGCAGAAATTATTTATGGCAGCTCTGACTCTGGGGGTAAGATATCATAAGTTGAAATATTCTTTGACAATATAATAATAATCTCATTAATTGTGTAAATCGGCCATTCGGCAACAGTATAATGGCACTTCTTTTGAAAAATTTTGTTTCTAAGCTTTTGACGTCTAAAGGCAACTTGTAGAGTTTTATACATAGTTTACATTATACTGGCTCGCTTTGAGTCAATGATATGGTACTAGCAACTCTTTTGATGGCATAACCATGATAATCACCATTTGCAACATATATATTTTTGTTTTCATGAATGTATAATACACATGACAAGAAGTATAGTGATATAACTCGCAATGTTTCCAGTTTCCGAAATAATTCTCTGCAGCTAGTTTTTGCCGGCTTTTTATAAATACATCTTTGCACATTTTTGTAATTTCAGTATGTTATCAGTGTTTGTGCTGTTGCCCCATAATGTAACACCATAACTGATTCTGCCATGGAAGTTGCTCTAATAGGTTGTGAAAACTGTCTCTACTGTTACTTCTTCCAATATCCTCTTGATCTTGATCATTTTCACGTGGCAGTTCCATTTGAAGTTTTATTGAAATAATATTCCTCTTTAGGCTTGGCAATATATCACATCAATGTCCTCTTGTTGTAAATTGGACAGGTATCTGTATTGATAGATGTATGAGTGAATTTATTGATACCTGAATATTTTCATTTTAACTGAAGGCCTATGTCTGTGTTATTGGATACAATGATAGAGTGTTTGGAAATAACGAATGAGTTTTGTTTTGCATATAGCAAAAATTAATTAGAATATTTTTTTTATGAAGTATAGTTTGCAGTTTGCAACCTTCATATATATTTTATTGATTTCTGTAATTTTCATTATATGGATTGATGCATTATTGAAAACTCTGACAAATTTCATTTATTATGCTTAGTCTGTTACAAACTTTATGCATAATATTTTTGAAATAAATAAATTATTATTATTATTATTTATTATATAATTTAGTGCTCTTAGCAACTATTAGGTGGTTATGTGAATTCGAGATCGTTGCGCACTCAGGCTATGAATGAGACACTACTGATGAGTTTGTTGCAGAGCAAAATTGACTGTCTAATGTTTCCATCATGTGTGGTGTCTGCGTCGAATATCCTAACATTTTTCCTTGAAGGATGAATTGATAAATCATAAATTTTTCAACTGAATTGCTCAATGTATATATCTTATATATCTACACACACACATATATATATATATATATATATATATATATATATATATATATATATATATATGCACTTGGTATATAAAAAAAAATTCTAGGAGAACAAATGGAAATAGGTGAACTAGCTCTAGAAGTTTGGCAATCAGGCATGATTGGTCCTTTAGGACAAAGACTTGTCAAACTACTGTTAGAGGCTATTGATGCAGATAGAGCCCAAAGATCACTTCCAGTTTCTATAGAAGCTATTAGAGGAACAATTTTAAGCTTTGTTGAGGTAAGAACTATTAAATTTATGATGGAACATGCGGTTATCCACAGTTAAATACGATATAAGATATAAAACAAAGAAGTGGAATACCAAGGAAAACTGAAACTGAAATTGAAATATGTCTACAGAACATATTGAATGAACTTTAATGTATCATTCCTCTTCAGGTCCAAGGATATAAGAAGAAGGCACCTCTTCAGTTATACCAAGAATTGTTTGAGGATCCGTTTCTTAATGCCAGCGGCGAACATTTCAAGCATGATGCTGCAAGATTATTACAAGAAAAAGATGTTAGTTTATATATGGAAAAAGTCAAGGTCAAAATTGAAGAAGAATTATTCAGAGCTAGGAAATTTTTACATAGTAGTTCTCTTCCAAAGGTTAACATTTCATCTAGATTTTTGCGGACATTATGATCAGTTGCTTTTATTAGGTTTCTCAAAGGTGTGAGACACACATGGTAGCAGAACATCTAGAATTTCTGTACAGTGAGTGTATGAATATGGTACAGGGGGAAAGAAGAAAAGACCTCTCGAATATGTATGATCTACTTAAAAGTGTTCAAAATGCAATGCAAATTTTGGTGGAAACTGTGCTTGAACATATCAAGACTCAAGGACTGACTGTATGTATTTAAAAATTGGTTAAATGTTTCATTCAGCATTCACATATTTGTTCTTCGGAACTATACCGGGTGAATTGTTTAAGTTGAATCAGTTGAAAATCTCGAAAAGGAAACATCTCACAGAAAAATGTTTCTAATACAAAAATGATGGTTTTGAGGGGGAAGGAGTCTACTTTGAAATTTTAAATGGGAACCTCTGTGTTTTATTGCAGATTCGTATTCTATGGCAAAAAATTAAAAAAAGTTTTGTACGAACAATTTTTTACGATTCTTCACAGATGGCTCTGTAATCGAATTTGAATCTGAACGACCTTAACGTTAGAATTTCATTTGAATGACTAATAGAACGTGTAAGTTAAGGTCATTCAGACGGTAAATTCAAATTCGATTACAGAGCCATCTGTGAGAAATCGTAAAAAATTGTTAGTACAAAACTTTTGTATTTTTTACCGTAGAACACGAAAATGTAAAAAAAAACTGGAGTTCCAATTTGAAATTTCAAAGTTGACCCCTTTCCCCTCACAATAGTGAAGGAAATGGAAGAGATTTTAGCACAAGTGGACCCCTCAAAACATTTTCAACTGATTCAACTTAAAAAATTTACCAGGTATACTTGCAATTGTCTGATATCGGTTCTTTTAGGCTGTTGGTAATCTGCAAGGTGAAAATGTCCATATTAACTTCGTAGAGAATTTACTTGCTGTTTATAGTAAATACAAGCGGTTAATTCAGGAAGTGTTCAAATCTGATCAGAACTTCATGGGAGCATTAGATAAAGCTTGTAACTATGTAATAAATCATAGACCCAATGGCGGAAAGTGTCCTTGCAGAAGTCCAGAATTATTAGCCAAATATTGCGATACTTTATTGAAGAAGTCCAGTAAGGGTATAAGTGAATATGAGGTAAATTAAGATACCAAAAATAAAATCCTGTGTACAGGGTGTCCATTTTGGACACTTTTGAATGGTATCTCAGTTATTTTTGAAGATAGAGGGTTGCGGTTTTCGCGACAATGTTAATTTTTCGTAAAAGATGCGGTCAACAGAATTTTAAGAGCCCTTTTAGTTTTTAAAATACAGCCGATATCCTTCATCTTATCGAAAAGGTAATATAACATTCTTATAGATTTTTTCTGTAGAATGCAGTGGTGTAGATAATTTTAGTTACATATTTACTATTTTCGAGTTATATTTAAATGGAATAGGTACCCTGTATATTTATAGACAAAAAATTTTTCTTTTTTTTTACTTCTTCAAAAATATATGATAGTATAAACTTTTTCTCAGAAACGCGCAAATAGACCACAATTTTCTTAAATTAAATGCATAATTTGATAGTAGGCCATGGATATTGTTCATGACAAGAAACAAAAATAAATGTCAAACCTATATCATCGGTTTTTGGATCGACTTTTGGTTTATGAAGGTGTTTATTTTCGTTCTTTTGGTATTATTAATTAATTGATATTAATCAATGTCTTCGAATAATGCAGCGTATGGAAATTATGAAAAATATGATATGCTGGTATGTTGTATACAGAGTAATGAAAACTCGGAAGAAGCTTCAGAATTATATTTCCTGAGGTAATTAAGCTATAATGGCTATGAAAATCTCTTTTATCATTTTAATTCTTTTCTTGTTAGATATCCAGAAAAAAGGCAACCGTTTTTTGAGATATTTGCTCGTTTAAGAGCAAATTTAGTTCAGCACGGATCATTTGTTCACCCGCGTACTAAAATATACAAGAAAGAGAACAGGGAAAGAAAAGAGATAGATACTTTGGGATATATAGAAGCAACATCTTTGTTCTAATAGAAGAATTGAGAAAGAAATTGGTGTGCCAAAAACTGACAGCATTGCAGAACTTCGAGAGGCAATTCATTAAGCCTTTTGAAATGTGCGAATTAGAACAAAGGTTGTTTTAAACGCTACTCAAAGAATTACAAAGATGCGCCAATTTTGCATCAGAAAAAATGGTCGTCAATTTGAACATCACCTTCTATTTTTTTTATTAATGTTATTTATTTCTGTTTGTTATATTGTTACTTTACGCTACAAAATTGTTGACACAAACTTACTATTAGAAAAAAGATCTATAGGTATTTTTCAAGTAAAAAATTCCTATATGCAAGGTATCCAATTCTTCGTTAGTAATATTTAACTTTCACTTGTTCATTGTTGTTATCCATGGCCTTCTATTGATTTATGCATTGAATTTCAGAAAATTGTCATTTATTTGAGCGTTTCTGAGAAAAAGTTTATAGTCTGTCCAGCGACCGTTGGCGTGTACGTCACCAATTGTATATGACGTCGATCGTGAACACTGTTGCCAGACATAATAGATAATCTTAAATCTAAAGAGCTAACCCAATTCTCAACAAAATGAGATATCTTGCATGTTTGACATGGCGGGGATTTTTAGCGGTAAATTCAAATTGACCATTATTCCCTACCAGAATTGTCTATCTATATGGAATCCATATTCATCGATCGATAAATCAAACTTATTTACAAAATCTTCTAGGTTACTCGGCGACTGTCAAACGTGAAATGCCGATTACCCTCATTGGTCGAGAGGGTCCGACAACATTGCAAATTTTTCAATTAAATGACAACTTAACTAACATTCAACTTATTTTCATTACTCGGAATGTTAGTTTTTCTTGAGAGATACATACGATTTGATATGTTAAGAACAGAATATTTGTCGAAATGGATAATCCTGTCACTATCACCATATAACTACTTTTTCAGAAAATTACTTACGACAGATATGAATTTTGACCATTTCGAGTTTTATTTATTTTGGTAGGCAGCCTTGCGTCGTCATTTGCGCTTGACTGTGACGTACACGCCAACTTAGACTGGGCAGACTATATACAATAGTCTGTCCAGCGACCGTTGGCGTGTACGTCATCAATTGTATATGACGTAGATCGTGTACACTGTTGCCAGACATAATTAATAATCTCAAGTCTAAATAGCTAACCTAATTTTCCATAATGACATGACGGGGATTTTTAGCGGTAAATTCGGAGCGGAGTGTCACTCTATCTATTATATTTTACGATGAAAGCACTACTATGCCATACCTGTTGCGAGTGCTGAAAGTGGGACAAGGAAGTAAACAGAAATAATACCAATATATGCTGTTGAAGAACGTTTATTGAATATTGAATAACCTGAAGCTAGCCAAATAGTTATTCCGAATAGGCAAGAAAACCTCCGACTTATTGAAACTGTTGAATAAGTACAAAAATGCAAAATTATATTTTAGTTTGAGGGGATATGACAAAATAATTGTCAGAAATATAATGCTAGAGAGAAATCGATAAATCAAACTTTTAATTACAAAATCTTCTTTACTCGGCGACTGTCAAACGTGAAATGGCGATTGGTCGAGAGGGTCCGACAACATTGCAAATTTTTCAATTAAATGACAACTTAACAAAAATTCAACGTATTTTCATTACTCGGAATGTTAATTTTTCTTGAGAGATACATAAGATTTGATATGTTAAGAACAGAATATTTGTCGAAATGGATGATACGGTCACTATCACCATATAGCTACTTTTTCAGAAAATTACTTACGACAGATATTAATTTTGACCATTTCGAATTTTATTTATTTGGGTAGGCAGCATTGGGCCGTTATTTGCGCATGACTGTGACGTACACGCCAACTTTGGCTGGACAGACTATATCATATATTTTTGAAAAGGTAAAAAAAGACAAATTTTATAATCTATAAATATACAGGGTATTCCATTTAAAAAAACATAATTTTTTATATATATAAAAAAACATAATTCACATTTTCTTTAAGATGAAGAATAACGGCGATACGATGGGGATCCCAAAATGCAACATTTTTAAAAATGCCCTGTATCTTAAACACTAAAAGGGCTCTTAAAATTCTGTTGACGGCATCTTCAGTTTTACGAAAAAGTAGCGTAGTGTCGCGAAAACCGCAACCCTCTATCTTCAAAAATAACGGAGATACCATTCAACAAGTACCCAAAATGGAACACCCTGTACTTCTCATAATTTACATATGTTGTTTCATACAATTCAATTTCAGGTTGAAGAAAAACTATCTCAAAGTATAACTATATTTAAATATATCGACGACAAAGATGTTTTTCAGAAGTTTTACTCTAGGATGTTGGCCAAACGACTTATTCACCAACAGACTCAAAGCATGGACGCAGAGGAAACCATGATTAACCGATTGAAGCAGGCCTGCGGCTACGAATTCACGAGCAAGTTGCATAGAATGTTTACGGACATGTCCGTAAGCGCGGATCTAAATAACAAGTTTCAGACGTTTTTGAAGCAGGATAACATTGATCTTGGCATCAATTTCGGTATTTATGTCTTGCAGGCCGGTGCGTGGCCATTAGGACAAGCAGTTGTTACCCCTTTCGCGTTGCCTCAGCAGTTGGAGAAAAGCGTACAAATGGTAAGGAATCTCGTTCATCTGTAGAATTTCAAGTATAAATCACAAGATTTTCTATTCGTTAGATTTTATCAAATTGATTGTCGAATGGAGATATTAAAAAGAATATTGGTGTAGTGGTATGAAGATAATTCCATACCTCTACACAATATTATAAATATCAATGAGTAAAGGAAACCTTATTCAATTATATATCTTTTTATGTGAAGAACTTGGATGATAAGAAACGTTCAGCAGAGGTTTCCAGAAAATATCTGACATTGGTTTATAATAATAATAATAATATATCTTTAATTCAAATGGTTTTTGTACATAATTATCACATACAACAAAAAGTTGAACAGTTCAAAAATAATAAATTACATTTAATTACAATGTTTTACAGTGTATATAAAACTCTTGAATAGAATACGGTTCACAAGCCGTCAACATACTATAAACCTCTCGCTTAAAAACATTTCCAATGTATTCCTATAGTTTTTTAGGGAGTGCATTGAGTAAATGTAGGCCCATATACAACAGAGCTTTTTCTGTGAGAGTCAAAGAGTGGATCGGAAAAAGATATAGGTTATTATGTCTAGTTGAATTTTTGATTTTATATTGGTCAACTAGTTCCTGATAGACATGAAAGAAGCGTATAACTTTATATATGTATAAACCATGAAATGTCAAGATTCCATGTTTTCTGAAAAGAACTATCTCTATATATTCTAGCGTCTAACCATACCAAATATCATACCATATCTATGCACAGTTCAAATAATGTAAAAAAAGCAAATCAATATAGTGTTGATGTTCTTAAGATGTACAAAAAATCAGTCTGTCTTGTGCAGTTTACATAGTACTAAATTGGTCACAATCTGTTTTACTTGACTAAAGTCATTTTCTCAATTTTTTCAATCATTTTTGTAAAAATTATTCTGAAGGTGACAAGCTAGTGTGGTATTCTAATTAAATAATAATAATAATCTTTATTGCACCTAAGAATTACATAAAAAATAGGTATAAAAGGTGGAAGTTCAGCTATAGCTGTTCTACCACTACCACCAAAACGAAACAATCACTGTATACAATCAATCTGAAAATTCAGACATTTTTCTTTAAGGTACCTTTGAATGTATTGATATTAATACAGTTATTGAAAAGATCGAGATTATCATTTAGAATCTTCACAGTCCTATAAGAGAAAGCCCTTTCAAACTTGGATGACCTATGGTATGGTATATCAAAACTACTACTACTACGTACATTCACACAATGACATAGTTCTCTCTTAACCAGGAGTTCATTCAAGTATGAGGGACTCTCTGAACTCAATATTTTATGTATAACAGCTGCAAATTGACATAGAAACACTGACTCATATTTCAGGATTTTATGATTATTATAATGTGGAGTAACATGTTCTTTTCGTTTTATGTTGAATGAGTATCTAAGGCAACAATTTTGCATTTTTTGTATCAAATTTCTAGCGTAAGTTGTAGCAAATGAGTAGTAAACACAACTACAGTAACCAAAGGATGACATGATTAAACTTGTAACTAAATTCCACTTAATATGACTAGACAAGTACTGCTTAAAACTATAGATTGATTTAAGTTTTACATATGCTAATTTACAAATATGGCTTTCAAATTTGAGCTCGTTATCTATAACTACTCCCAGACTTTTAACAGCATCCTTAAAATATATCACAGTTCCATTTACATTAATATCACAGGTTTTTAAATTTATTGCTTTTAAGCGTGTATTTCTAGTTCCTATACATATCACTTCTGTTTTTGATGGATTTAATTTCAAACCATTTCTTTGGGACCAGAGTACTATAGAGTTCAATTCATCATTAATCACTTGTATAGAAGAGTTAACTTCTTGAGGTAAGAAGGGCAAATAAAGCTGAGTGTCATCAGCATACTGATGAATTTTACAATGGGTCAAAACATCAACCATATCTGTCACAAATATTGTAAATAATATAGGCCCTAGGATGCTTCCTTGAGGTACACCTTTTCTTATATGCTGTAATGACGAGCTGGTACTGTTGACCTCAACATATTGATACCGGTCACGAAGGTAACTGCAAAACCAGTTCACCGTTGAAGGATGAAATGAATAGAATTGTAGCTTAGCCTCTAGTAGTGGATGGCATATTAGGTCAAAGGCCTTACTGTAGTCAAGTAAGACCAAAAGAACAACCATCAAATTGTCCATAGCACCAGCTATATCGTTACTTATTTTCAGTAGAGCAGTATTAGTACTATGGTATTTCCTAAAACCTGATTGACTTATTGGGAGAATATTCCCTTCAACATGGTCAGACATTTGTTCAAAAACAACCTTTTCCAAAATTTTAGAAATCCTAACTTATTTAAAATATGTGGATTACTAGTGACTACTAATGTTCATTATTGAATGGTTCAGTATTTTTACAGATGTGTGACTCAAATAAAAAAATTTTGATGGCATTGGAAAGAATTGAAATAGTGATATGCAAGGTCGTTTTCCCTTAATTATTTATTGACGTTGGAGTTGCAGGGCGGTACTTTAAAACTGTCTAGACCTTCTGATTCGCAAATTATTTCATCTTGCAGTTTCAAATTCCAAGTGTCATATCATATTTTCAAAATAATTTCGGCACCTGATGATGTCAACTTGGTTAATGAAATTTCACGTCGGTTATCAATAAATAGTTTTAGTAGTTATGTGTTTGTATTTTAATTTAAAGCGTTCAGTCCCCTTTTTTTTTCAACAAGCTCTTCATATATTCATTGAAATGTGATGCATAATTAAGTGTGTTACTATTCATAGTATCTAAATGGATGCTACACAATTATCAAGTGTGACCTAATTAATGATGGTGTGGGAGCCGAAACGGGTAGGGTGAATATATTTAATAAATTGATGTAATTTTACAAAATTATGTCGTATTTCATTGAAAATTAATTTAGATAAAATAAATCTCTCGTATGTAACATATATCTGTCTGCATTTCAGTTTGAATCCTTTTACCACCATCGTTTCAATGGCAGAAAATTGACGTGGCTCCATCATCTATGCCAAGCTGAATTACGCCTTGGTCACCTGAAAAAGTCGTACGTCGTAACCGTGCAGACCTTTCAGATGGCTATACTGTTGCTATTCGAGAGTACGGACTCGCTTACATGTAAAGAAATCAAAGATACTTTACAGCTGAATACGGATCATTTTCATCGACATGCTATAAGTTTAGTCGAATCCAAGTTGCTGTTGGCAGATTCGGAAGTTAGTGTATTTACGTTCAGAAAATATATTTTACTGAACTGTGTTTTATTACAGGACCTAAGCGAGGCTACAACGTTACGTTTGAATATGGATTACTCCAATAAAAGAACCAAATTTAGGATAACGGCCGCAGTTCAAAAAGAATCTCCCCAAGAAGTTGAACAGACCTTAAATTCTGTCGAAGAAGATAGAAAAATGTATTTACAAGCTGCCATTGTTAGGATTATGAAATCTAGAAAAGTACTGAAACACAATGCTCTCATTCAAGAGGTAGGCAGATTAATTATCATTTAATAGAGATGGTTCGAAAAAAAACTTTTTTTTGTTGAAAAATCGGGTTTTTTCAGAAAATAAATTTAGTTAGAACATGAAATAAAGTGAAATGTTTTCTTCGGAGGTTTTCTAAGAATTCTTATGTGCACATATTAACCACAAATGAAAAATTAACCGTATTCTGGGTCTAACCAAAATAAAAACATCCAACACTTGGATAATGTCATACAGCGCCATCTCGAAAAAAATTTAAGTAACAGTTGATTATCATCCATTGGCAACAATATAAGTACCACACAATTTTATGAGATGGCGTTATGTGAAATTGACAGAGGAGCTATCATATGTAGTTATTGAAAAAATCTTTTGTGTGAGAAATTGCGCTTTCATAATAAATACAACTATATAGGTACACTTAAGAAACAAAACTGTATATGAATACAAAATTTCATCCAACTCGTTAGAGCCGTTTTCGAGATGCGCAAAGTATTGCTTGTTTAAATATATAAGATACATAATTGGCAACTACTACCAGACTTATCAATAATTTGGTTATTAGTTTTATATCTAATATATGGGAAAATTCTTAAGGTTTCTCTTGAGCTGTACTAGTTGTTGGATACTCTTATTGTCTTTATACTGTTGGTTAAAAAGATGTCAGCTGTCACATAAAATCCCTAACAACAATATTTGATAGTTGAAGGGTATTTATTCAACATTTTTAGCTTAAATTCATCCATAAACCAATAGATGCTTTTTATTATTTACAAATTAATGTGCTCAAAAATTGCTGATTCCCTTCGTTTCAATTTATTAATATTACTGACTAATTGTAATGATGAAAAAAGTGTTAATATTCCACTTTCAACCAGTGAAACTTGAAAAATTAATTTAAAACAATGACTTAAGTAATGGCACTCACTACCATAATAGTTTGGAGAAATAATGGTCTTCTTCACTTTCTAGCAAAAATTTGTTGTGCTAATTGGAGGTCAACTTTTATTTATCTCCTGTAAATTTAAACAAATGTACCTAGGCCGTTATTCAACCCAAGCATTCAGTTATCAAGATAATATATTAGTCACTTCATATTTGGGTTTCATTTCTGTAATTTCTTATTGGTATGAACTATTTAATAGAGTTGTTGGTTACAGGTGTACGCTCAGTCGAAAGTCTCCTTTGCTCCAAGTGTTCAATTAATTAAGAAATGTATTGAATCTTTGATCGACAAGCAATATATTGAAAGGACTGCCCATTCGAGTGAAGAGTATAGCTATGTAGCTTAATCCTGAATAAATATTTCCATAAATTAATGGTTAATTTTTATGAAGGATTTTAATTAATTTATTTTTGTACTGAATTCATCATGGATAGATTATTTGAAATAATAAAATGCAAGCACTGTGTAGTGATAATTCCTGATTTTTATCCAAAATTGTTTTAGATGTCATTTTGTTATTTATTGTTTTACTAATAGATGAATTTATTAAGGTTACAGTTTTATAATTAGATATCCTTTCTGAATATACAGTTATAATAAAATCTTCAATTTTTTCAGTTATTTGATAATTGAATTAATATAATTTATTACATTTGTTGAAGTTATACTATATTTTTCGAAATTTGATTCAGGTATAAGATATTTCTGCAGGTTAATGTGGTACAATAAGGAAAACAATATTTATTCATGTGAAACATTCTGATATTTAGTTGTTCCATCCAAAATATAAATATTTGGATTGTTATCAGCCATTTATCAAAAAAATTAACTAAAATAATTATTAAATAAGAAAAAAGCCAATGTAAGTAAAATAGTTAAAGGAATTACCATCTAATTTTGGCAGTCCTGTCAGGTGACATTGGACTGTATACTCAAGACGTTGTTGACTGAATTGGCAGAAAGATTCATGAAATATAATTTAGAATTCAGAAATTCTTCCGTAAATAAGCTTCAGAGAGCAGTAGTCTTTTGGCCTTCCTTTTCAGTTTGCATGTGGTGCTTTTTTACTGCTAATGGTTGTCGATTGAAAATCTTCGTAGCAAGATGATGCATTTTTTGTGTGTATACTGTAGGCGTAAAAGTCGAAGTTGATATTAAAATTTCTAATTTGAAGTATGAACTCTGATGGAATATTTTTCGTTTTTAAAGAACTCGCTACGCTTCTCTCTCTCTCTCTCTCTATACACACACACACACATATATATATATATATATATATATATATATATATATATATATATATATATATATATATATATATATATATATATATATCTTATATATAAAATTCTCGTGTCACAATGTTCGTTCCCATACTCCTCCGAAACGGCTTGACCGATTCTCATGAAATTTTGTGAGCATATTGAGTAGGTCTGAGAATCGGCCAACATCTATTTTTATCCCCCTAAATGTTGAGGGTAGTCCACCCTTAATTTTTTATTTTATTTTTTAGACAAAATTTTTTGTTGCATATCGGTTAGATCTGAAGATCCGACAAAATCTATTTTTCATCCCCCTAAATGTTAAGGGTAGTCCACCCCTTAATTTTTTCCTTTATTTTTCTGACATTTTCTGTTCTATTTTTTTATGATACAGCATTCAAAAATATATACAACCCTAAATTTTCAACCCTCTACGATCAACCCCTATTTAGATAGATAAAAATAATTTATATGGCAGAACAACGTTTGCCGGGTCAGATAGATAGATATGTAGATAGATAGAAAGATAGATAACTATCTAGATAGATAGATAGAAAGACAGATAACTATCTAGATAGATAGTTAGACAGGTAGATATACATCGGCAGATAGATGAATAGATAGAAAGATAGATAGATAAAAATAATTTATATGGCAGAACAACGTTTGCCGGGTCAGCTAGTATATATATATATTTATATATATATATATATATATATATATATATATATATATATATATATATATATATATATATATATAAAATAAATTCGATGGACGATGAATCAACTCTGTGGTAGTTCATATTTATATTAAAAATTAAATAATAAGAAAACAACTTGTCTAAAAACCACAAAATGAAAATAACTTTTTATTCGACTAGTTTCGCCTGTTACAGCATTATCAAGACTGAATACATAATTGCAAAGACATCGCTTGAAAATATAAGTATTTCGGTTCGGTACCTGGGGGTGGTAAAATGTAATCGATGGGTCCAAGTTATCAGACGTTTTTTAGATGTTCTTTTAGCCTGGTTTCAAAACCGGGAGATGTTTTGAAACCAGGCTAAAAGAACATCTAAAAAACGGACAATCAGCATTTAGGGAACATCTAGAGTCAAAAAAACATAACATCTCATCCTCTTTCAAACCAAAAATTCTTCATTACTGTGATAAAGGTATGATAATGAACTTCCTGGAAGCCATGGAAATAAACAAGATCCAAAAATCCCATAATTACATTCTTCTCAATGACCAGTTAGACTTAAACCACTCCCCACTGTTAAATCTCTGATAACTTGGACCCATCGATTACATTTTACCACCCCCAGGTACCGAACCGAAATACTTATATTTTCAAGCGATGTCTTTGCAATTATGTATTCAGTCTTGATAATGCTGTAACAGGCGAAACTAGTCGAATAAAAAGTTATTTTCATTTTGTGGTTTTTAGACAAGTTGTTTTCTTATTATTTAATTTTTAATATATATATATATATATATATATATATATATATATATATATATATATATATATATATATATATATATATATATATATATATATATATATATATATATATATATATATATATATATATATATATATATATATATATATATATATATATATATATATATATATATATATATATATATATATATATATATACACATAGGTATATAAATTTAGCATAATTACTTGTTCAGGTAAGAATTTTACCAAAATTTTAGAAGTGGGAACAAGTTCAGATTAAGTAAAATAACTTTACTGATTTTATTTTCATTCAATAGATGAAAGAACAGGTACAACTTTGAAAAATCCATGATTATAAATCAATGTTCATTATTTAGCATATGTCTAGGCGGTTTCAAGGTCAACAGTTCTGGATCTATGGAAATATCGCACTGGGGGCCAGCCATGCTCTCCAAATTATCGATTCGTTGCCCCAGATCATCCTGAAATAATATTGATTCTTCCATAATTTCACCATGATGTAAAGAGCTGGTTATCCTGTCGGCGATAAGCATAGTCTCTTGCAATCTGTCGTGTAGTTGGGGTTCAATTTGACACGTTTCATTAATTATATGTTGATCATCCATTTGTACCGAACAGTTCGACTGAAATGGCAGTGAGGGCATAACGTTCGGCCAGTCTAGACCAAGAAACAAGTTAGAAGAGGTCGGCTGGTCACAGTTTGGCAGAAAGTTAAGCAATGGACTTCCCATCGGAGAAGTAGCTGAAATATGAAAATAGACTTGTTACCTGAAGCAGTGGGATAATACACATAAAATCATATAAAAAGTTTTGAATTCACATGAAATACTTTTATGTTCCGCATGTATGGCTACTCTGCTACAGTTGCGCAAAACACTTTGAATTTTTTAGCATCCCGGTGTCGCACCGGGAACTGAATCGATCGATATAGAACAAAGTACGGATCAGAAAATTTAGATGATTACTTATGTCGGTGTGGCCAATTCAACCAAAATAATTACAAGCAGCTGGAACTTCCGCTTATACCGGAAGTCGATACCAACTTGCTTATTTCAAATGGAACACCCTATATAGGGAAAACATAATAAGCGATACGCCCCCTACCGGTGTCGAATATTACTAGAGCATGGGAGATAGATTGCTTTGTTTACATCTGTTTACGTTTATTTTATATGAGAAGTTGTTGAGTTTTAATTGTATTTTGGATCGTTTACAAACGTTCAGAAGAGATGAATCACTATTGTTGTGTATTCTATTGTTCATATTGGGCAAAAAAAACCGAATATAGCTTACATACCTTTCGGAAAGCTGGAGAATTCAAAGTTGCATTCCAAAGAAAGTTGGGAAACAAGGAAATGATGGACAGAATTAAGAAAGGTGTGGATTCATAACTTGAAGATTGAAAAAAAATGTCTGAACATAAGAGAGTTGTTCTCTACAGTTTACTGAGAATAATTATTTTCCCTGCAGTAAGTTTGTGGATTTTTCCATATAGAATTATACCAACTAATGATGTGCAATTTTCAGCTAACCGAAAACGTAGAGTTTTTGAAATCCAATGCTATTCCAACGAAAAATCCTCCACTTTTACCGGAATCTGAACCTGGGCCATCATCCAGAGATTCTAGATAATTGATGTATTTTCTTTCATGTAACAACCAGAGATACTATTAAAATAATAATAACAAATGATGTTTATTTGCACAACCAAAATAACAGTTTATCATAACATCAAGAATATGAAATAAATCTGGACTCTATAGCTAGGTAAAAACTAAAATATTCAATTATATAATCAGGAAAACAGAGATTCTATCAAAAAAACCAGACTCTCAGAAGTCCACCGTACTTTTAGGATAGCTGTTATATGTCAGGAAAATTCAAAAAATATAATAACTTATTACGTTCAAACCATTCAAGCAGAGTATTCATATTAATTCTTCTTTTATTTCATGTTGTTTCTTTCAGTTTAGCTGGTAAGTACTTAGTTTTGTCCATTATACTCAAAAATTCTTCGGTTCCTAATGAAAGTAGACATGTCAGAGATGTTTTCTTGAAACCTTTGAAAGTTTTTTTATTTTTTAAATAAATAGGTGTTCTATCGTACAGCCTTTTCATGAGGTATACATAGTTCCTTCAACCAATTAATTTATTCGTCCTCTACTTTATTTTATTATTGATTTTCATGTTCAATGTTAAAAACTCAGTGTAAATTTCAACTTGATGTAGGTAGGTTATGTACTGTTGAACAGAGATAAAATTGTCCTCAATCCAAACACAATATATCACAGAACATTACAAAGTCCAAAAAAACACAAATTACGACGATAAACGTTCGAAAACTCAAAACGAAATGAACGTAAATACCATTACAACCAATGTAAACAAACAGCTAATCTCCCATGCTCTAGTACCGATATTAGCCGTTCCGGCGCTACGATCTTAATTTCGGACGCCTATATTTTAGGGTTTTCGAAAAGAGCTTAAAATTGTGAGTCGAAAATGTGGAGAATACCCTATGCCTAAACCTAGCCATTTCAGAGATATTTAACATACAGCCTCACTGCGTTCAGCCGACAAACATTTAGTCTCGCCACAAAAAGTATCACTTTTACTCCTAATAAAACAATATACTATTTTCCTCTCAAATGTCAAGTAAATTGTTATGTACATAGCTAATTCTAAGAAGTTACTAAAATAAAGATAACAGTATTATTCAAATTAAATTTACCCATATGCACATTTGGTTGCATTTCCACACTCCTGTTGACAATTTTCTCATTTTTTCTCCATTTCGCTCTTCTATTTTGAAACCATACTTGAACTCTGGCTTCCGTCAAATCTATTCTGAGTGCTAGTTCTTCCCGAAAAAACACGTCAGGATAATGAGTCTTGTGGAAAGCATTTTCTAACTCTTCCAACTGGAAATTCGAGAAAGTTGTCCTGTAAGAAAGCGCTTAGAAAATTGATGTTTGATGGAAACGTCTTTTTTACCTGTAGCGGCGTTGTTTTCTCTTTGAACTTGTAGTAATACTTGGTGGAGAATTTCCCTCATCGTTAGAATTATAACTTTGAAGCGGGTCGGCAAAGGCTTGAAATTTCAAAATAAAATAATGGAAATTGGATAATCAGTGGCACGAATTTAACGATTTTCGAAGAATTCTAACGGTTGTTTTGTCTTACGTTATGAAAATTCCAAATTGATAATTGATTTTACTAGGTCGGCAACCAATAATACACTATTGTGAATTTTCGGTTGTTCATTCAATGACAAAATAATTGATATAGGGATTTGGAATATAAGTTTACAATACAAATAGTAGTTAAAATATTAAGGATAACTTTGATATAAAATAAATATATTTATATTTTTTATGGCTGATACAAATTGGTAAAAAAAATTGAAAACTGCGGTAATCAAAATTATCAGGATATTCAACTCAAATAACGACACTATGTATTTTGAGTTGCATAACGAGCATGATCTACCTAAGTTATTTTTCATCAAATATATTGTCGTTTCACTTTGCATAAGGAAAGCCCAAGTATATGAACTAATGAAAAATCACTGAGGTAAAATGATTCATCATCTTCTGATTTGGAATGTCATTTATTATGGCAAAATTTATTTGTTATGCATTGCATTATTTAATAAATCCATTATCCCTCATTCAATTTTACAACCTACTAATGTTGTAATTTTCCAACATCGACGCTTTTTATATGGCAAAATTTAGAAAACTGCAATTATATATTTCTCAATAACATGAAGCATACTTCTTGATATTCACAGTTTACCAATAACGGGTAATGACAAGACAGGCAAGGAGAAGAATTACCTCTCGGGCTGAAGAACACAAACAGTTAATATTATTCAATAAAAACACTTCCGGTTCACTGAACATTTTAGTAATTTCATACAATTCAACGAAAGTTTATGCCTAAACCCAGGTAGCAAAAACAAATATTTTGACTTATTGGAAATTTCAGAGATTATCATCTCTCATTACAATTTGACAAAAATTAATAAAAATTTCATTTCTTTTAGATTTCCTCAATTTTTTCGAAAAACAAATATTACTAAATTTGTCCATTCAAATCTTCCTAATAATATTTCCAATATAATCTTGTAAGTCTCAATATATAAATCTAATTAATGTACAAGGGGTGCCTCCAATTTAATCATGTTACCTTAACTTAATAGGCAGATGGTAATTTAATTTGAGTTTTAATTTAATTTGAAAGGGCTTGGTATCGTTTCATGAGTTAGGATCAAGTTCATGTATTACCTATAATTCAGAAGTGCCTTTCGTGTGAGCATAAGTAGTGTAACTTTTCTATATTGCTAGAAGTTTTTTCAGATGCGATGACAGGAATTGGTTAATCGGAATGTTAAAGAATTACCTATTCAAGCAGCTGGAAAAAATGACGGTACTGTGAGTTTGACATATTTTTAAATATATATTTGTAGATATTTTGCACTTTTAAACTTTTTGTTGACCTTCAGTAACTCTTAAGTAACAAAACATAGCTAATTTCCGATTCTTGACTCCGTCTACTAAACAACTTATTAAATATCAACCGTCTGTGATCCAGATGGTTGAGACATTGTCTAGGGCACAGACGGTACCGGGTTCGAATCCCGGATAAGATATGGATGTTGTGATTGTTCATAATTGCAACTTATGAATTATATATCTACGTGTGATATGATCTGCTGGGTAATGTATACTAGATTACGATCCCATGAGGGTAGATGATGGAACACAGGCCAATACACTCCTGTGTCCCATCATCCACTTACAAAAACAATTATTATAATATCTATTTTGAAAATGATTTAAATCATTTTCAAAATAGATATTATAATAATTGTTTGACGATATTGTTTTATACTCTAGATGTTTTTATTCTTATGTTTATTTTATTGTCTATACTAATAGATACTGAGGAAGGGAGTGCTACTCCTGAAACGTCTATTAAACGAATTAATATAGTATGTAAAGTGTAAATCAAACCAAATCTCTATAATATAAATGACCAGGTAATAAGGTGAAGTGAGAAATTTTTAATATATATATATATATATATATATATATATATATATATATATATATATATATATATATATATATATATATATATATATATATATTTATATATATATATATATATATATATATATATATATATATATATATATATATATATATATATATATATATAAATATATATTTTTATATATATCTATTTATATATATATATATATATTCAAGGGCGGATCCTGGATCCGCCCTGGAGAGAAGAGCTTCAATTACTTTCTTAGCTGAAAATGCTTAAATAAAAGACAGTGTATGAGAGTTCGCTAGCTATTATAAAATGCTAAATCGTAGAAAAATATAGTTAAATGACTACGAATTAAAATTAACTTCTATTTTTATTTCTTACAAAAGCCGTTTACACTAACACTTAATTGGATATAACAATTTCTATTCCCTCGCAATCTTCCAGTAGTTTTATTTCTAAACATTTTAAGATTTGAAAATGAATTATTTTTTCGCACTTTTTATGAAATGCTTTATTTGTTGGGTTTCCTTGTCAATGGTACAATCGATTGCAATCGATATCTTGCGAATTGGCTCACAATTTTCAGACTCATAAAATTTTAATTATTTTGAGGTTTTTTCTATCTTGTTGCTGTGTCAGAAAAAGTTATTAAAAATAATGATAACTTTAGAAGTTGATATTTCAAAAACACCATTTTTTTATCGCTCAAATTCTCAGGAAAGATCTATAATTGTATGTACTTGGAAATGAAAATTCTAGAACGCAAACTGGTACCTAGTTTGCAGTTTTTTCGCAATTTTTTGAGAATTTCCACGAATATTTTACATCTGAGTCTACAGTAAATCTAAGCAAATATCTGAACCCTCGGAAACTTTCACATCGAATATGGGTTTGTGAAACTTCCAAATACGTTTTTACGCGTTCCTGCAACTGAAAAAATGCGAAAATGCTAAAGGTAAAAAATTAAAAAAAGGGAGTTATCTCTTGGTAATATTGCATTAACAATTCGATTTTCGACCTTATAGAGCCCCAATAGCCCAATCAGGCGCGGATCCAGGCCCGACTTTTGGGGGAGGAACTTTTAGATATTCAAAAGCCACTGGTACTGGTATTTTGGGCAATGGTAAATCGAGTAGCTCCCCATAAAAACAATAAGGTGGGGCCCGGGCCATTTGGGGGGGGGCTATCTAATTTTCATTACGGTTTACTATTAAAGCGAATTTTCATTTTTTTTAATAAAATAAATTATTCTTTAAATTTTATTTTGGTTTGCTATTGAAGAGTAGTTTTTCAAGCCATGATTGATTACGTTTAAAACAAATCTCGACTCGATGCAATTCGTCGGATAAATACTACCTTAGTGACGAAGCTCCTGCTGCTCATGCGTTTTTTACTACACAAATAAACTCTAATATTAAGCTATTCCTTGTCATTAAAAAAGTACACCGTGAAATTTGTTGCTTTATTGTGCCATACTTACTATATTTTTCCTGTGCATTACCGCTATCCTTCTCACTGTTAGGAGTCAAACTATTCATAAGTCCTTGAATTGAATATGACGTGGAGTCTTGAATACTATCAATAGCTTCGTTCAAAGACTGAGTATCAGTTTCATCAACCACACTATTTTCCATGTCTCATTAAAATGTTGAGAATAAAAATTTCATCAAATGTGAAATCGTTTTCTTCTTGAAAATAAAATGAACACTTAGAGTTAGAACGAATGTCAGATAAGTATTTCTATTTTTTCATGAGACCGAGTGAACTGAAGAAACCTTAAAATAATGGTGTTTCTAAATAAATAGTTAATCCGTTAGAAGGCTTCCCATATGTGATAATGCACAGCTTTTCTCTAGGAATATCAATAAATCAATTTTCCGTATGCGTATCTACCGAAGTTTTTAAATACATAGTTTTTTAACGATTTTCACTGAAATTATTCGGTAAGCAAATTATACAATTTTTTATATCGTGTTACTATTTTAGTTTAAACATATCAATTTTTGTTAAAATTTTGAATTGATGATTACTTATTGTTTGAACAATATCTTATGTAAATCGTAAAAGTTTTCTGTATAGATTACATACCCATCCTCTCACTATTTAATTTCTTGTTGTAATCGTTTTTTTTTGGGTACTGAAATTCATATAAACTGAGATACCATTTTAGTATCCATTTATATCTGATGAAGCCACTCTGTGATGAAACGCCGCATATACGCCTTGTGGAGTTTCCGTCTATGAAGCAGGCATGCTAGGTTCGAATCCTGGGTTACGTATGGATGTTTGCGGTTTGTCCAGTGCCGGATTAGCCACGTAGCAAATGCTACGGGCCCCGCGAATTAGAGGGCCCCGCGATCCAACTCCTGTCAGACCCAAAAAAGAAGTTCAGATAAGCGTAAAATATCGCGAAGCGTATAGGCTATGCTTCACCCCCACCTGAAAATCTAAAACTCGATTTCGTCACCCTATATAGTAGGTATAGGTTGTATAATACCTACCACGAGAAACGTTGGTATCAAAATCTAGGGGAATTCCCTGATATTGTCATCGATCGAGCTAGTCGTTAAACCCGAACAAATAAAATAGGATTCTATTGACTATCAAACTATTAGAAATTGATGTACATTTATATTTGGCACAACGTAAGAAACTGTTAAAAGCTCTTCAGATGTGAGCCAACCTTGAGAAAAATTGTTTTGAGTTCGAGTAGGTATTTCGAGTTGTTCGAGTCTTTGAATAAGCTTCGAGTAAGTACTGTTTTTTGCTGATGTTGCGCTCTCTATAGGTAACTCAAACAACATCTTTTTTTTTTTTTTTTTGAAATACAATAGAAGAGTTACATCAAGCATACTGTATCAAATTATTAGCGAAATAAAGAGATGCAAATACTACTAGTTTTATTGGATGCTACTCCAGATATATCGCATGTCGACCAACTGACATGATAGTGACATGACACTGATAGTGAGCTATGTTCTGCCATCTGGACCAGTGGAACGATTGGTTAAGTTCTAGGACATGCGGAAGGTCATACTGCTGAACAACTTGCTCAAAGTTTACTAGATTTTCTGATTGAAAGTGGCATTAATATCAAAGTTTATCGTGAGCAAAGCTACGATAATGCCAGCAACATGAGTGGGTAATACAACGGCTTACAAGCCCGTATTAATAAAATGAATAAGTACGCAGAATACATTCCCTGTCTTGCACATTCATTAAATTTGGTTGATAAGTGCGCTGCAGATTGCTGTACAGAAGCACTACTTTTGTTCGATTTCGTTAATAACCTCTATACATTTTGTTCCGCTTCTACCTATCGATGGGTTCTACTTCAAAAATTCTGATTTTAAAGAGGTTATCGGACACTAGGTGGTCAGCCCAAGCTGACAACCTTCTACGAAGGCACTTTTATGCAGTTTTATCACTTCTTAGCAAGTTCTGGAAGATATGTCCAAAAACGTGGATCAAAAGGAAGAGTGTCGTAATAAAGCTTATGGACTAGTTTCAACGATGAATAAGTTAGAAACGGGAATAATGACCATAACTTGATTTGTAAATGTAATAAAAAAAAATAGGGAGTTTATTTCAAAAACTGGTATCATTACTTGCACATAGATATACGTGTTTCTACATAGCCGCTCCGGATTGTCGGTTTTATTCTCTTATCTGAGTTTAATACCAAAAACTTGAGAACCTTAATCAAACCAAGGGCCACTTGGCCGAATTTGCTACGGGTCCCGCGCTGGCTTAATCCGGCACTGGGTATGTCAATGAAATTCTGTTCATTTAAAAATATATATATTATAGTTGGGTAATGTACACTGTCTACAAACCCATAACCCGTTCGTAACCGGCATTAAACTATAGGTCCTTAAAATAACAAAGAAACGCTGGGCCATAGCAACATTTTTTAAAATTTCTCAACTAAGTATTTATATGATCCCACGAGGGGGAGGGAGTGGTCTCATCAAATATCAAGTAATTTTTTTTCGCAAGAAACAATATTAAATTGCGAGAAAACTGGGTTAACTCAAGTAAAAAATGTTTCTCCACTAAAATATAGCTAAATCATTCATAAAAATATTCATCGCGGTTTAATTATGCACTAATGGCAGAATGTATCAACTATAAATGAATTCATTTGGTTGGAAACAATTTATTCATTTATTAAATATGAAATAGTTATTTAATAAACTAGTTTATTAATGACAGCGATTAATTGTTGAGATATTTTAACGCGTGAGCGGAGCGAGCGCGTTAATAGTTCGAGACTATTAATCGCTACATTAATAAACGAGTTTATTACAAGATTTTTCCGTCGACCTCATCATCAATTGAAAATAAATTCTTGATTGAAATAAATTTTTATTTTGCATGACAGATACACTTGACACAATATAAATTTCTATGTTCATTTCGATATATTTATATTTATGCTCCCGATGGAATAATTTGAGAAATTCATAGATGGAATATTAGACATGTGACATTCTGAATAGTTAACATTACCTACAATATCCGATAAGGAATATGTGGAACTGGTGGAAGCTGAAGTGTTAATCACCTACTTTCGAACGATTATTGCATAAAATTTTTCCGCAGTTTCTACTTCATTTTGTATAGAGTTAAATTTTTCGATTTGAATTATGAATTCCTTTTCTCTGTGGAATAACAGTACAGACACAGAATAATTCAACTATTCCGTGCTGAATACTTCTGTGTTTGGTTGCCCATGACAATCATACATTAAAATAGGAGAAATTGCACATTAAAATGGGTCATTAATGATCAATTTCGTGTACGTTAAAGTAAGCTTTTATTTAGAGGTCGACGGAAAAAGTATTTTTCTAACATTATTCGTTATAGTTATTAACGTAACAAGGCCGATATGCAGCAAATAACGGATGAGGTTGGATATTGTAATGCGAGGCGCAGCCGAGGATTATAACTAACCGAATCCGTTATTTGCGTATCGGCCGTGTGTCGTTAAAAATTTTTCGTAATCCCGTTGAAAGATTATATTTTGATTCCGAAGAAAGAAAAAACCCCGTACCTCGCAATTCTAAATAAAAATCCCGACGTCGTGCACTCTGTTGTCATGGAACAGTTTGACAGTTTTATAAACAAAGTCCGTTTTTTGTGTTCTCAAGTTCGCTTTAACGACGACCATGGATGAAATTGATGAAATTGAGGAAAAAAATCAAATTCTTTTAGAAATATTGGGAGAATCATGTGCAATGCAGCGAGTGTTGATTAACTGCCGAAAATAACTCAAGAGCGATATCAAAAAGAATATGAAAATTTTGAAATGTGGCGTAAAAGCAAGAATGTAAAGGTGGTTAATGAAGATGTATTATTAACCTATGCGAAATGAAAATCAGAGGTTTATTCTCCCAACTCGCTGTGGACCAAGATTTCAATGTTGTTGTTGTAAGCAGAATGATGTTTTGAAATAAATATTTGAACAAGTGATTTCTTAACGGCCGCCGGCCGTTATAATTTCATAACGGCCGGCGGCCGTTAACACTGACTTGTCACTCAATTGTCATCTGAATACCGTTAAATCAAAATAATAAAAATTTAGAATCGTGCGGTTTGGAATCGCAAAATTGTGTTATGTATTCAGACAGAGCGGTTAGTACGCGATTGGCGCGTGTTTAATGTGGTTGCTCATTGAAAAAAAGAAAAGAAGAAGACAGTATTGGGTGCATCCAGTATTAAGTGACCGACTCGTACATGGCCAATTCGTAAAATTATATCCCAAATTAAGAATGGTCGAGGAAAAGTTTTTTTGACTATTTGAGAATGTCAATAAAATCTTCTGATGAACTGATTGAATTGATCAAAGGAGATATTTCAATGTCGAAACAATCCATAGCGATGTCGCGCGTGTTCTTGTTGTGGCGTACGAATCGTGCGGTTCCAACAACGCAACTGAACGCTGAGGAGAGGCTCCATACACTCCATAGTAACAGAATCGCGCGGGCACCGCACGATTCTATTTTCTGGCGGTTGAGTGGCGGGTACCGCGCGGGTTGACCAACCGCGCGGTTACGTCTGAACGATTGCAAAAGTAGTTATATAAATAAGACCCGCGCGTTTCTAAAATCGTGCGGTTCCCGCCGTGTCTGAACGAGCCCTAAGACGTCTTACAGCGCGCATAAACTAAGTTAAGTTATACGACGTTTTATAATAAAACGGTGCAAGAGCTTGATATACAAGTACTTTTAGAATGTTCTACTACTAGACTGCTAAACGAAAATGTTCATGTTTCTCTCATCAAAGGTTCCATAAAGCGGTGTTACTTTGCTCATAATTTCCAGTTTCTTTTGTTTTTATCTTGGATTTTTTTCCCAAGTAGACGTGATTACAAACTATGTGATATTTTTATCATTTAGCTATCGGTTAGTGCATTCAAAACTGATTTAAACCACTTCTATATATATTATTTTTTTGGTCAAAAATTTGGCAGTCACCCTTTTAAAACGCTCTCTTTGGCAGTTTGTGATAAGGTAAATGGTTAGTTTGCCTCTGAAATATGTTTTTAAAAATTTTGAGGACAAAAAAAAATTCACAGGTAATTAAAAAACATTTTTTATAATTTTTTTTAGAAAACTTTATTGTTTTAATACAAACAAACGAAAAACAGATTCTAACTTCTAAAACCAAACAAAAGTCTTTCTTTGAACGCCTTATAAACTACATTTATAACAAACAAAACATGTTAATCCTAAAAAACTAAAATATAAACTTTTAATAATAATCAGCCTTCAAATTCTTTGGCGGGATGTGAAAAAGGAAACTGAAACAAAATTCTAAAAATATTTTATTTTAAATCAGTCTTTAGGCAAGATTATAGGAAGATAAATCTTCCAAAAAATGATGGAATCCTCTATATATTTTTGGGTTTTTAAGGCATTGAACAATGTCCATCTGTTGTATTTGCGATATATCATCGACAACAGGAAAATACAATGCCTCCCTTTCTTTACTAGTATTTTTTCGCACAAACTTTATCACCGGTTCGTCCTTCGTCGGCCTCCAAAACTTGTCCTATAAAATGCTTTGCTATTTTTTTTTGTTGGGAATACCACCACTACAAAGTCTCCTATAGCAAAATTTATATATATATTAAAATTTAAAAAATATATATAATGGCAAAGTAACCTCGAAAATTTTCCCTTTGACTAAATTTTCGTTTTTCTTCTAAAATACTTAATGAAATGTTTTGAAAATCACACACAAATTAGCTAAATAAACATACTACTTAACAAAACACTTGTTAACCCTCAAGCTGTAGTCACATTTTGTCACCAACCCTTAGCAATTCGTATTTTTACAATCTGAAATTATTACCTGCCAATTCGCACCTCTCTGCATCGATGCTAAGGATCCACTGAAGTGCACTGAAGAATCCCGCGCAACAGGTCTTGGTTAAGACATGTTCAGCCGTCACTTTGCTTTTTTGCCGACTCCAACACTGTTGCCAAATGTTCAAAAAATAAAAATATTGCAAAACGTGCATATTTTGGCAAAGACACCGGCATTGGTAAAGTAACACCGCTTTGTGGTTCTATTATAGTCCACAGACTTCTTTTAGTTCATTTTTGTACGACAATTTTACGAAAACGAAGTAAAATTAACCATAGGCTCTTGCACCGTATATTTTAAACTAGGTTTAATGATAAACCTAGTTTAATTTGACATTTTCGCTTGTCAAATTAAACTCGGTTTATCATTAAACTTAGTTTAATAATATACGGTGCAAGAGCCTATATAAGTAATTATTCACCTGATTTAGTCAGTAAGGAATCTTTATTTGAATACTAGAATTCAATATAGCTATCTCAAATTTGTAATCTATTCTCGGAAGAAACAAAAATTACCAAAACTAGAATTATAGAACTGAGAAAGATTATCCGCAAAAAACCTTCTAATTTTTTGACATTGACATTACGAACATGCGTACTGCTGTTGAAAATTTTTGTATTTTGTATATGTATATAATCCAAATCCTTAATTATTGTGGTAATGCAGGTAATGAGCTATTTTGAATACAATTTTATGTTCGAATCCTTTGAAGCACCAAATAAACTGTTATAAGTGTTATGTGCTTAGAACATGACTGATTTGATATATTAGTTGGATATCTCTACTTGTACATTCTGTATAATAGCTATATTTGTCAGAAGTTTAATTCACATTTTGGAATCAACAAACTTTAGTAAATGGATACATCTTCATATCAAAACTTGAATGTTACAAAAAATATGGAAGAAACGAAGTTGAAACAAGTGGAGGAGTATAAAAAATTGGCTTTGGAGGAAATGTCACAATATCATGAAGGTCTGAATAAAGCCGAAAATGAATTGATGAGATGTAAAAATATGCAGTTACCATCAATTACACTCAGTGAAGAGCAAAATATGTTTTTATTCGAAAGGCCTGATTATATACAATATCTGAAATGCGTTCAAGAATTTCATGATAAGATTGCTCTTGAAGAAGAAAAAAGATTAATTCACATGAAAACCCAATTGACTCGTGGTAGGGAGGTTATTAAAGCCACCTTAAAGCAAATTCATAATTTGTAATCGCAAATCATTGTTTGTGCTAAGAAAGAACTTTTCAATAGCGAGCAATCAAAAATTAAACTTGTGTAAATAATTTTTAAATCGTATCATTTAAATTAAAGAAAAATATAATGGAAATCAGATATTTATATTATTGTGTTATACATTGTTTTAAGTATGAATAAAGTTGATAAATAATTTTTACAATTTGCTTTGAAATGTTTCAAGATAGTTATATATTTCATTGGGAGGTAATAACTATATTTGGATGTATACAAAGTGATTCTCAAAGCTTATGTTCCACCTAAATGATCTGAAAGTGTCTTATTTACCAGTTCAACATGTTTTTCAGCATAGCGTTTATCAGGAAAATTTTCATCAAATGCAACAAAAGAAATCCATGGTGTTCTATCAATTTTATTCATAGAAATTATGAAGGAAAAATCCGTAGTGCAAATATCTGCTTTAATTTTGTTCCATACTTAAATAAGGCATTGTTTTTCCCCTATATTGAAAATATAATCCATTATCATCAAGAGCCTTTACAAACTTCATTAGTTTCATCAGTGCCTTAGAATTCATTGATGTCATTCTTTTATCAAACCTAAGTACATAATATCTAAACCAATTGTGTATTTTATCTCTGCTATAAGCATACAAAAAAGGATATTTGGTGTTCAAAGAGAAACCTTTCCAGTATTAAATACACACAAATCAACCATTGATGCCCATGAATGTTCATTTTCTCCAAGACCTAAGGTATGGTGTCATTCTCACACATTTTTGTTGAGTGAGTAATTGGTATTTAACTATAATTTACTGCCTTTATGTAGGATACTTCTCAAACTTCGGTTTAAGCCATCTAAAAAATGACAGAAAGACTAGTTTTTCCTATTCTATTTAATACATATCAGGACAAGGTATACAGGAACTAATTCTTGTATATTTGTACAATATCCATACCAAAACATAGGAGATTTATAATATTTAGATTCAGTGTCCCAAATATAGCTAAAATCAGCTCTAAAATAATAACCCCCAAAAAAAAAATTTTTATGCCTGTGCTGTGATTTACCGTTTTTGACCTCACTGGTCAATATTTACGTGATAGATATATATTTCACGCAAGCGATTTGTCAATAAAAACGATTACTTAAATAATTTTGATCTTGATTGTTAGAACGTGGAAGTGGTAAATACAAGCCGACTATGAGTAAGCATAAATTCCTTTCACTAAGTTTTGTAATCATACGAAATTACAGTCGGTTTTTCCCAATCAACGTTGGTGCAATCGCTTATGCCAATAATATATCAAGAAATCTAGTGAAACCTTTGTTACACTTTCAAAATATGGGCTGTCGATCATCTACACTAGGTGATCAGAAAAGTGAGTAGAATTTAAAATAGAATAAAATAAATACAATTTCCCTTGCAAAAATGTATACAAATAACATTGAATAATATGCAATATGTTTACATTCTGTTTAGCGATTATTATGTTAGAGGTAGGTCAAATGTGCTATTTCCTTTGACAGTGAAAACATAACCTGACATCATGTCAATCAATATATGTGCAGTATTATAAAGGTATTTGTACAGATGAATATAATGTAGAAGGAATTGGGAATTGATTTTCACCTACACCAACGAATCGGCAACATGGGTATTACTTATTTGTTCAAATATTATATTCTTATGTAACGTTTTCAACAGATCGGTTTGTAGGACCAATTATAAATTAGACCAAAACCAATCAATCAAATGTTCACTTTTATAACTCTCTTAAATCATGAACTTAGAAAAGGTAAGTTTACCTTTCTGATTTTCGTAGAAGTTATGTTTTTTCGAAAATAATTGCAAGGACTTTGTTTAAAATGAATTTCTTTTTATTCCAACATTTTTCTGAATTTCGATGGGCTATGAACTTACAAACATAAAGTATATGATTATGACCTACTTCCCTACTTGATCGGTAAATGAAAACCTCAGTGAAATGCAATATTCAATGAATATTTTCTGATTATGTATATAGAAATCAAAGAAGTAATATGAAATAGTATTTCCAAAGATTAATATGGAGTTCGTATCCGAAATATAATTGTTGGTTGCATCAAACCAATTGTTTTATTTTATGTATTTATTTCATATTTTAAGGTAGTTATCACACCTAATTTTCTTTGCTTTTGTTTGTGTGGCTACATATGGGAAAAAAAATTTAATATTAGTTTCAACAAAAAATCTATTCTTCATAAAGTATTCGGCGTGTTCCAAAACACAAAATTCAATTCAACTATCAGATATTAAATCATAATAGGTACCTACTGATCGTATGAGGTTTGTCAAAAAAATTATTTTTTGTAAGGAGTAAAATACCTACCTTAATTTTTGACCATATCGAAAATTTTTATAGGGAAAAAATTGAAGTTTTATTCAGTTTTCAAATATTCAATATTGTTTATTTACAAAGAAAAAAAATTTCTTAAATTATATAATTTGAGCAATCCAACTGACAGAACATTTGTCTGGAAATTGGTCAGTCCTGATAATGCACACTCGAATTTTAAATATGTAATACAGACTATTCAACTTACCTCCCTAGGGCGGTATCAAATTTTGCCTCTTGAGATTCATCTTTTCCGTTGCGAAAGAAGTTGGGATCAGTTAATGCTTTAAAAGTTTTAGTTGCACGTATATCTGAAATCATTCGGCATAAGTTATGATTAATTCAGTCAATCACCAGTGGAATATTTCATAATTTACTCAATAATTTATGTTTACAAAAAAAATTATGGTAACAATTGTTTCGCCAAACAGTGTGGCTTCATCAGATGAGTAACTCAAACTGATCAGATGAGTAATTCAGTTTGAATTACTCATCTGAAGAAGCCACTGTGTTTGGCGAAGTAAAAATCAAAAACCGAAGAAAAAATTATGGTGATAATCGCCACTTTCATGTTTTACTGTAACTCCAAAATCTTTGAAAGAATAGTGTTCAATCGAAGTTTCTTGATCGCGATATGATAACAGTGGGTTCAAATCGAAGCGAACTACATAAACTGGCTGCATTTTGTTTTCAAATGTTTAGTTAAACGAAGGTCTTCATTTATCAGGTTACTATTTCGATCTTTCGCGAGAGTTTTACTGCCTAATACCTGAGTTTCTGAGAAAAACGTCGAGTTTGAGTTCGATCCATGGTCGTCAAAGTGAAGAACTGGAACTGTTAATCGCAAAAACTTCATTCCGAAGTAGGAATGCCTAAGGGCTCTGTACTTGGCCTTCCTCTTGTTCTTGATATTAAATGTTGGGAAATCTGAATGTGTATATTATGCCTTGAAAGATACAGTTAATTGGCGACTGAAATTGAGGATTAAACTTACCTTACCGATTTCTTTAGTTACCAGTGTCGTATTACAGTCTTATGTATAGTTATTTAAACTACAATAACGTGGTGTGAGGTTGCTCCACGTGTATAAATAGAGTATTCATTAGTCAGAAGAGAATAATCAATATTCATCCTCAAACATCTTTTGCTAGTACATTTTGATCGAAAATAGTATTCTTAATTTACCTTCTTTATATTTTTATTTATACTTATTGTATGTAGAAGAAAATGAATGCGATTTTGCCAAACTCTTGAATTGTTATCACGATTGTGTAACAAGAAACGCTTTATTCTTATGCATAGAACAACAAAATTTGAATACCTACTCGCCTTCCTATGAAGATATTACATTTTTAATTATTTGCTTTCAACTGAGGTCGCAAGATATTCACATCTGTTTAGCAATAAAGTTAAATCATTACTTTTATCAAAAGCCTATTACAGAATACCTGAGTGACACAGATTTTATTGTTTATAACTGATCCTCACCATAAATACAATTATCTATAAGTATTAAGAAAAATCTAACTATCATATACATATAATATATATACATATATATATATATATATATATATATATATATATATATATATATATATATATATATATATATATATATATATATATATATATGTATATATATATATATATATATATACAATTAATTAATCAATATTATGGGAAAGGAAGAAAATATGTCATAAACTAAGGTTTACATCAAAGAACTGGCCAACAGAAAAGTGAATAGGAACAGTTCGACAAATTCAGATAAAAATAATACAAATTTTGAGCTTACATTGTGATAACAGTATATCTTTTCTAGCAACACATTCTTCATCTGGGAAAGAAACATTGCAAAATGAGGAATATATTGAAGACATTGTTTGTAATGAAGCTGATATTGCCGAGAATGAAATGAAAGTATTTAATCTTAAAGATGCTGGAAAAGTACTTCTTGTGAAGCAAAAGGGACAGATACATGCATTAGGTTCTAAGTGTACACATTATGGGGCGCCTCTAGTAAATGGAGCTCTAGGAGATGGTCGTATTCGATGTCAGTGGCATGGTGCTTGTTTTAATATTCAAACTGGAGATATCGAAGATTTTCCTGGTAGGAGCATAAATGATAGCAAGGCTGTGCAGAGCTTTTACAGATCCCAAGACAACTGTATCAAGTGCCCCCTTCTCTATTATTTTTTATATTGTTTTGTGTAATATTGCAATACACAGATATATAAAAGGCGAATTAAATGATAGCCTTTTTTAAAAGTTCAATCAACTATACAGTGAACGAGAACACAAAGTTAGTAAAAAAAAACATATGCAAAAATTAGTGAAATAACGAAAATTTAAATTGTGCTTCATGTTCTAATTTACATGTTCTTAATATATGTTTGGATTCACACAAATTCTTAATGTGAATAAATCACGCATATTACTTGCAGCAATATATTAACAACTACTATGTTATTGTTTTTTAGCAATTATAAAATTTAACACATCACACTACGTAATTGATAAACGCACTAACAAGACTTGAAATAACTTGGCATTCAATTGTGCATATCACTTGTTTTCAGTCAAATATTGTTTAGTAATTAGATTAAACTCGCAAATAGAAAAGCAAGCACGTTAAAATTTCAATTGAGGAACTTCTTGAAAAATTCAATATTTTATGTTTTAATTTAATAAAAATTTACACAAGAAATTTTTTTAGACAAATCAAACTTTTCACAAATAGCACAACAAATGATTCATAAATATATTATAACAAATGAAAGATTGACAAATTTTTCATATTTTATCGAGTTCTGGACCGAACCCCATGATAAATATACCACGATTCTCTGCATGGCCTTGCATGATAGTATCGTAATTTTATATTTCAAGTATTCCTTGTTTGGCTACAATTCATTTAAGATCTTTTCTATTTCTCAGATATTTTTTAATGATTGTGAAAGTATTATTGTAATCCTAAATTTTTATCGTACTTGTTCTGCGAATCTAGAAATATTGATTTATTCTTATATCGATATTTAGTATATTAAACTATGAAAAGGTATTTGCATAGTTGTTATTAATGCCCATGGTTAGATGGGATTTGTTTCAGAAATATAAACTGAAAAGAAATAAGACATTCCATAGGACTGTGTTAATTATGGGTTTCAAAAGGTTAATAGACCTTTGCTAATAATATTTCATCCAACTTCTATGAAATTATTTGAAATTAGCCAGATACAAATATTTAGACTAGAACAAAGTGAAATGTTTTATAATTACTGAATTTCATATTTTGCAGGCTTAGACAGTTTAGCATCCCATCAAGTAAATGTTGAAAATGGCAAAATAAAAGTACGGGCCAAACTTTCGGCTCTAGAGAATTCATCTCGCATCAAACAAATGTGTAAAAAAATTAAAACTGAAAAACAACACTTTGTTATTATTGGAGGAGGTCCAGCTGGAGCGGTTTGTGTGGAAACTCTCAGGCAGGAAAATTTCACTGGTAGCATCACAATGATTTGTAAAGAAAATCACCTTCCTTATGATCGTGTTAAAGTTAGCAAAGTTGGGGATTTCGATATCGAGAATAGCCAATTCAGAACGCCAGAATTCTACAAAGAGCACGATATCGAAGTTATACTTGGCGTTGCTGCAAATAAGGTGGACACCAAAGCTAATATGGTCAACATAGAAAATGGGCGGAATATGAAGTATGACAAGTTGTTTATAGCAACGGGAGCGCAAGCTGCTGTATTGGATCTACCTGGTAATTGATTTTGTTTGAAAAGTACAGTATATGAATTGTTAGTAAAAAAATTTATTGTTTATTAAAAAGACTACTTACCTGAAGTAATTGCAAGATACTACAATCATAGTTTTAGACTATCAGAAGAAAGTTTTCCTTTAAAAAAACATTAAATTAAGTATAACCTGCAGCAATAATTAACCTAATTAATTGCCCAAGTTTCTTTTCTTTATTGAAATATTGTTGTAATTACTTATTATTATCTTAGAAGTGATTGGATTTGGAGGATCTGGTCAGCAATTTTTTTTCTTCAAATATTCATTTCTGACCTTGAAACAGATTTACATCCGGTATTAAGGCCTAAATGATTACATCTTGATAAAATAATCTAATCTAAAGCTAGGTTTTATCTTAACTAGTTTATAGTATAAACAAATATCACAATATCTACACTTTTTAGAACGTATACAGTTATAGTTAATTGTCTTTTTCCTCAATACATTCCTTCAGCTGCTTGTATATTTCCACTATTGAATTTATATATGACCTGTATTACGAGAGTGATATTATATTTCTGTATTTATTCTTTTTATACTAATCAGAACAAATATTTAGTTTTACCTGTTTCATATTGAGTAAATAAATTAATCAAACAAAAGAAAAATTTAGATACTTGAAAGAATAAATTAGATATATTTTTTTCATTTCAAAAGTTACCAAGAAGGTTGTTGAAAATTTCACACTTATACTATCAGAGATTGTATTTGATAGTTTTTTTTTTACCTAGTGTTCTGATCCTTATTGTATGTGAATTGAAACATTTTGAAATTGATTCGTAATTTATCTTGCAGGAAAGAATTTGAAAAACATCGTAACTCTACGAAACTACGAAGATGGACAGTACTTAATTTCGCAGCTGTCGCCTGAAAAAAACGTGGTCATCAGCGGTAGTAGCTTCATAGCCATGGAGGCGGCTGCTTGCTGCGCGGATAAAGCCAAAAGCGTGACTGTTGTTTCCCGTTCTGAAGTGCCCTTCAAGCAGGTGCTTGGCCAAAAAGTGGGTTCTGCGTTCATGAAACTGTTCCAGACCAAGGGAGTAGCATTTCGAATAAACACCACGATTAAAGAGGTCAAGGACGACGGAACAGGAAAGGTCGGAGAAGTAGAATTGCAGAATGGCGAGAAGTTAAAAGCGGACGTTCTGGTACTTGGAGTAGGAAGCAGACTGAACACCGAATTTTTGTCTGATTCAGGCATACGGTTGAGGTCGGACCGATCCATCGAGGTCGATTCTTATCTCAAGACGAACGTGGATGACGTATTTGCGGGGGGCGACATAGTTTTCGCCCCTGTTTTTTCCAGCCATAACGAAAAAATCACCATAGGTCATTTCCCTTTGGCGCACTACCATGGTAGAATCGCTGGGCTCAATATGCTTGGTAAGAAGCACGAATTGAGGGCCGTTCCGTTTTTCTGGACCATGCTGTTTGGAAAAGGAGTGAGGTACGCAGGATATGGTAGATTCACAGAAGTTGTGTTTGTGGGAAACGTTGATGAGTTGAAGTTTGTTGCTTTCTACATAAAAGAGGATGGAGAGGTAGTTGCTGCTAGCAGCTGTGGTATGGATCCAGTTGTTTCACAGTTTGCGGAGCTACTGTACCAAGGAAAAAAGATATATAAGAAGGATATCGACAAAGATCCTTTGGGATGGGTAAAGAGATTGGCTCCACAATAGCAGCCTGAAGCTCGAAATTGAAAAAATCATTTTTATGTGTTAACAAAAATTGCACGTTTCATTTTCAAAATATTCAGGAGAAAAATTGATATTTAATATTATCAATTACAATTCTAGAAGAGAAAAATTGTTCGGTAATATTTTATTATTAACTTTATGTATGTCAGTCATCACTTTAGATATTTCCCTGAAGTATTTCTTACACTTTATATTTAAACTATGTTTATTGTGATAAATATCAATGAAAACACTGAATTGCAGAAGGGTTAATTTGGAAAATTTCATATTGGCAACAAAAAAGTATCAATTTCTAATAGATATAATTTTGTAACATTTCAAAAGTACCTCAAATCATCTCTATTTTTTATTAATCTCAACCTTAATTTTAAATGAACATGTATATATTACTTTCATCACATTTGTTAAAACCATTACGATGTTGAATTATAACAATCAGGGATATTTATTTACCTCTTATTTTACAAGGTTAAATGCATTTGTGCAAAATTATTAATTAACATTACTGGACTTCCTGGCTTAAATTTACTTGATCAATGCAACTTATATGTAACCTTACAGTATTTGCATTAAACAATATCTGTTGTAACTTATTATATTTTAATAAATGTTTAAATAGCTGTGTTGTTTTATTCTAGAATATCACACTTTCAGGATAATTCACAATAAGTATAAATAATTGTACACACAATTACTGGGTGCTTCTACGAGTTGATCTAAATCTTCAATCCCATACCTCCTTGTGCCTTAGATGGCCCAACCTTGATTCGATAGTAACATTTTCTTTAAAATCTTTTTTTACTCCTATTAAGCGTTTCATTCGTTCTTCTTGTTTTCCCAAAGCTTGAGCATGACCAGCAGATTGTTCCTACGATAATTAAATTATTTTAGGATGTTTATATTCAATGAAACAGGTACTTACAGGAGTCAAATACGAGTGCCGTAAGTAGAACATATTCTCTTCCTCTATTGCAAATTGGTTTTTAAGATTCTGAATATCTTTTATAGTCGGTTCTTTAATCAATTTTCGTTTTCCTCGATGTATGTGACCATTTGGCATATAGGTTCTTCGAAATAAAACTTGAAAAATTCTCATTTCGATAATCAACTTCTGGAAAAAGAAAAAAAGGAAGTGTAAATGTTAGGTTATGTTACGTTCTTCTTTCTTTACGGCCTTACTACTTATACTTAAGTACTTGGATGTGTAGGTAAGATAGTATCCGGCATGCATTTTATGACATCCTAAGTATGACATTGAAAGTGTAAGAAATCTGATTACATATATCAATTTGAAAAATACTATCAGAATAATACTGACAAATGCGTATGACTTTGTATAATTTTTTCGAGAGTTTTCACGTGGAAATTAAGACGAATCAGTAACTGCATCTAGAAAAACATTGTCCGTGATTAAAATTCAAACGTTACTATATATTTTCAAGCTGTCCAAAAAACAAGTATCTAACAAATAACATCAGATACAATATCAAAACTCACTTAACCTACACAATAACAATTAATGACTCGAAACAAAATGTATTAAACACAAATTAAAATATACAATAATTCAGGAAATCAACATGATATTCCTCAGGAGGCGAGAAAATTCACCATCGTTTATGGCTCAATGTGCACAATGCACCTAAATAAGGCTTTTTAAAATCGTCTGGATGTTTTCTAATAATTTTATGTTTTCAGGTTTCGTCATAATATCACAAACACGACAACCTAAGACAGCGTTCATAAAAGGTTAATCTGTTGGTATGTATATTAAACTTTATCGACCTGGTTTGATAGTTATGTTCTGAGAGATGTTCCAAAAACAGATATAAATTTATTCGCAGCAGAAATGTAACACCCTCATTAATATGCAACCGTGCCAAACTGAACAAGTTGTGCCTTCTAAACACTCCCAGTGTTGCCTGAAATGATAAAATTATGTTTTACCAAAAAACTCAAAAGTAGAGCATATTAACCTATGCATGAGGAAATCTCTGAGAAAAACTCATGACAGATGAGTCGACCCAGGGATTAGAACCCTGGACCTCCCGAATGCTAGTCAGTTAACGTAAATACTAGGCTAACTAGCTCGTTATATTTGTGTGAGTAGCCGATTTTTTTATTTCTTATATTAAGGAAATTCAAGCACTTTTTATGAGAGTAGTAGAGGCCCTCTACCTACTGCAACTGCTCCCTCTAGTAGAGGTAGCACCATAGATAATATACTATATATACTTACGCTGGGTGTATTCGCGTTGGGCGCTTACACGCTTTAAGCGCTCACGGTTAGAACTAGAAGCACAGATTATTGGCGTTCGTGTTGGCCTACTAGCGCTTAGAGACGCTCACGCTTTGGCTTTGAGCATTAAAGATGAATGTCAGATCTTCTTTTTACGCTTAAGTAGGCAAAAGCCCGATAGTTCACGCAAATACTGTGCTTTAACATTTCCCTACAAATTTATTAATTATCGACAACAAAAGTTAGGTTAGCTTACGCTTAGTGTTAAGCGTTTGTGAGCGCGAGTCGACCACAGAGAACGAAGCTTATAAGCGTTTAAAGCGACCAACGCGAATGCACCCTCTATATATTAAGATTTCTATGGATAGCACAGCCTCCAAATATTCCAGAAGCATAAATTAGATGAACTACTCAGTAGTTTATAAATACCACTATGTAGTGATAGATATAATGTTTCGAATTTCATGTCTTCTTTTATTCTGATATGGTCAGTATTTTAATATCATGCGTGACCGATTATTCCCAAAATAAGAAAATACAAAATTTATTTTTCATTGAATGGTTTTATTGAAATGGTTGAGTAATTCGAGTTTCTTAATTCGTGCAATATTACATAATTATGCCACATGTTTTTCTTGCCGTGAGGTGTATTCCTTTTTTGAAGCCAACCTTTCAAGGTTTACCTCTTACATTTTCTTTTAGTAAACAATTTCTTAAAAAATGTATATCAAAGTTTTCTACGAGTTCCATCCCATTTCCCCAATCTAACTTGAATTCGAAAGGGATACAGAATAATATATCATCACTTCAATTGAAGAAGAGACCTCTTAAAAAGAAAAAAATAATTGGAGAGGAGATAAAGACTCCTGGTCTGTACAATGTAGTAGCATTTGCAACAGCAGAAGAATATAATTTGGAAGAACTAATTGATGGGCTGAAGAAGCAGGACTTGTATGAGACAAAATTTGTAGAAAACAGTTCTGATGTTCTTGTTGCCTTTGCCAAATATCAAGTGGATGCAGAACCAAGAGAAATATTCTTTTTTCGAGAAGGAGGAGTCGTTCTGTGGAATGTGAATGATATGGAATGTGGAAATTTATTATCATTTCTTAAAGGTTATGAATGTGATAGCTACTCAAACGAATTGATACAAGAAGAGAGCGAAACAATGACATACAAACACCAAGAGAATGGGTAATTACTAAATAGTATATACTTTCTGTTAAGCTAGAAGGTTTCTATATTTCAGAAAGCAAAGTTCTCTAGAAAAGACTGGCAACTTTTTGTTGAATGTCTTCCAAGATGCAGTTATACTAGATAAGTATACATTTTCTAACGCCCTTGTATTATCAGTGAAATTAGGAGTTTGGGAAGCTTCTCTAGAAAAATATATTGATTCTATAGAATTTGTGACCGAGGATCTGAAGAAAGGAACGAAAATCAAAATGACTAGAGAAGAGGTGTTACGAAAACATGGAGAATTATTTGCCCTTAGGCATTTAATCAACTTAAGTTCTGATCTTTTAGATACCCCTGATTTTTATTGGGAAAATGATCAACTTGAGAATTTATATTTACAAATTTGCACATATTTCAGTATAAATAAAAGAACTAAGGTGAGTTATATTCAAATCAAAAATCTCATTAAGCTAAACTGTTAAATTATATTTTCTAGGTGATGAATGAAAAAATTAACCACTGTGTGGAACTTGTTGAACTTCTATCTACACATTTAAATGATAAACATCACACAAGACTAGAGTGGATGGTAATCCTGCTTATCTTAACTGAGGTTATATTTGAAGTAATCCACTACATTGAAAAATTTGCCACGTCATAGATGTCTAAACTCTAGCTTTGATTATAAACTATGAGGAACTTGAGTACTTTATGGTAGAGGCAATCTAATTCATTTTGGAGCATGTATATAAAAAAAACAATTACAATAAGCCCTATATTATTCTTTTTAAATTATAATTGATATCAACTGAAGAAGGTATGAGATAAAAACCTACTTTGTAATAATGAACAAATTGTCGATTAAAACCAAATGTTATTGTTTTTATATGATATATTTTATAATATAAATTACCTTTACATATATATCTCCTTTACATATCGTCGCTCAGATGTCAAAACCTGGTATCTCAATTTTCGGAGGTTTTGTGTTTTTTGGGTTGCCTGAATAAGGAATTCAAGCCGCATCTATTGCAAAACCTCTTATTTGAAAGCGTCTGAAATTACACCTACGACACTCAAATTCAGAAACCTCGTATCTCACATGCTGTAAACAAACCTCGTAAGTCAACACGTGTCTGCAAAATTTATAAATATTGAACTTTTTTATGCAAGTTGTGGGTTATAAGTGTTTAGAAGCTATGGTAAGTAAAAACATTCATTAATACTTTGTTTCAATAATACGTACTTGTTTTATTTTACGTTGAACAGAAGCATTTTAACTAATTTAACTAATATTCTAAAAAATTTGAGGTTATGATGATCCAATCAATTCATTTCAGTTGATCAACTAAAACAAATTATACAAATAGTTTAAGGAAAAACAAGCACTTGTCAGTTAGTACAATAGTTTTCAAAATAATGTTTTTCAGTTAATTTCTTAGCGAAAAAAATTGTTATACGAGGTTTTGTTATCTACCTGAATTTGATCAACTACTCACAATAGTGAGTTACGAGGTTTCTTTGAAAAATTATAGTGTTACTTTTTTTTATTCTTAGGCAAGCCGGTCTGCAATAATTGTCAAAGCAGCACTAGAAAGTCTTAAATGAAATCATGTTATTAACAATCCCAAAACTAATGCCAAAGTTTTACCAAATGTTCAGCTACTTTCATGTGATATTGCTAATAAGCGGAATGATAGTATCGCCTATCCAGATTCACATTCTGAAGAGGTAGTCGGAGAGTTTGAGAGCCATGATAGTGGAGAAGATTGGAAAAATGCCTGTGCGTCTGATGTAGAGGTAATTGAAATGCAAGAACATACCATCTCCAATGAAGAGAGCTTCAAAGATTTCAATGAAGAAATAAAATCAGATAACACAAGCTTTGAACAAGTTCATGTGACTTCTCCAGACGAAAACTCTATTTACCAGCAAATTGAAGCTTTATCAGGCTATTCAGGAAATATTCAAGTACATTCCAGTATTATTTCGAACCCAAAAACCACTACTATTCAAACAGGGTCTCATTTAAAAATTGACTTTCAAAATAGATGCCTGGCTAGTATGAATGTAAAAGATAATGAAATGAATGTCTACGTGAAAACAAGTACTCAGGTGGATAACGTTAGAAAGCATCTAACTTTGAAAACCGAAGGTGTCAGTGACACTAACGAGGAAAATCGACAATATAACAGCGACATTGAATTTGAAGAACCTTTTGAAGTATCAGAGTCAAGTTATCATCCAAATACTTCGTCGGATTCGGAAGATGAATCTGACAATGTCACTAGAAGCAAAAAATTCAAAGCTACACCTGAAGAACTGAACGCCATTCGAGAAGAAAAACATGATAAAAAAAGGCGTCGCAAAAAAGGTAAAGCAGATCCTACCACTTGGGAAAGAAATGAAGAAAAATATTTGAGAATGCGCGGTAAAGAATACAGAGCAAAAAAGAAGGAGAAAGATGGATCTTCTATAGTTACTATAAAGAGAAAATCCCGGGAAATGAAACCAAGATGTACTTCAGCAAAGTGTCAATCAGCAAAAGAAAAAAGGAAGTGTTCGAAGATAACCGATGAGCAACGAAGGAAGATTTTTGATGGGTTTTGGTCTGAGATGGATTGGCATCAACTAAAGTTATTTGTGTGTACTCTAGTTAATAAACAACCAACAATGCGAAGAAGAACACAAGGAAAATCACGGCGTAATTTAAGTTTATTTTATCATTCAAAAATAGATAATACCGTAATTCCAGTATGCAAGAAAATGTTTCTCTCCACATTAGGATTGGGTGAATGGAGTGTTCAAAACTGGGTGAAAAAGTGTTGTGATTCTGATATCCCAAAAGTAACTACTACTACTTTTCCTACCAAGATTAAACCTGTCAATGTTGAACGCAGAAATAAAGTTAATGTGTTCCTTAAAAAACTGCCAAAGTTACCCTCCCATTATTGCCGTTCAACAACGAGTACACTTTATTTGGAAACTATTTTCCAATCATACAAGGAAGTGACGTATACAAAAAAGATGAACCAGAATGTGCTGTCGGATATGACGTTTTCTTGAAGGAAATGAAAAATACAAACATTGATGTGTATCATCCAAGGAAGGACCAGTGTGATTTATGTTTTTCGCATGAACTGGGCAATGTAGAGCAAGGGAAATATGAATTACACGTTAGTCAAAAAGATCGCGTTAGAAAGGAAAAAATCAAAGATAAAGAAGATGCGTCGGAAGGAAAAGTGTGCGTATTTACAATGGATGTACAAGCGGCCCAACTTGTCCCTGTCGTCCAAGCAGGCATGGTATATTTCAAACAAAAACTAGCATGCCATAACTTCACTATCTATAATTTAGCAAATGATAAAGTAATTTGTTATGTATGGCATGAGGGAGAGGGCAAAATGGATGCCAACTCCTTTGCATCTTGTATAATCGATTTTTTTAATGAAGAATTAGATGTCAAAGAAAAAGACAAACCAAAAATTTTTTATAGCGATGGATGCTCTGCGCAAAATCGCAACGTGACATTATCTAATGCACTTCAACATTTCTGCATCGAAAATGATGCAGTAATTATACAGAAATATTTAGTTAAGGGTCATTCACAAATGGAGTGCGATAGTGTGCACTCCACCATTGAAAGAAAGAAAAAAAATAAATGCATTTACTCACCATCCAATTACGTGGAAATAATTAAAGAGGCGCGTAAAAATTCCAAAAATCCATACAAAGTAAAATACATTGATCACCGATTTTTTGAGGACTATTCCGAAATTAAGTATTATACATCCATTCGTCCAGGAAATAAGTGGGAGATGCATGCGTGAATAATCTGAGGGCTCTGAGGTATTCTAAAGATTTGTCTATCCAATACAAACTTAACTTTGACGAGGAGTGGCAGTTTTTACAAGTTCGCAAAATTACTAAAAATGTAGGACACTCAAAAATAATGTATAATGACCATTTGTCCATTACAGAAGACAAATTTAATCACCTACAGTCCCTTAAGACCGTTATTCACCCAGAATATCATGGGTTTTATGACTCGTTGAAGCACTAATTTTTTGTTTGTTTCCAAAATATGGATAATACTTATGTTACTTTATTTTATATAAGAATATATATGTTTGTTTCATTTGTTATAAAAATAAACGCTTTATTTTTCTTCTGTCATGTTGTTTCTTGTGTGTAAAAAAACGAAAAACAAGCATGAGAGACATAATATGCTGCTAAAACCTAGTAAGTCCTGAAATAAAATACGAACGAAATTCAAAATCTCGTATCTCGAGTTTTTTTTTTTTTTAAATCCAACCTTATTTTCTTTGAATTCAATCATTGTGACAAATAATTCAAGTCGTGAAAATAGCCACATTTCAGTAAAAAAACTAACTTCGAAAGTTGTATTTTCTGTTATAAAAAGTTTTAAGTGATTTCCCAAAATATGCTCTTTTTGAGATACAAGGTTTTGTCATCTGAGCGACGATATATATCTTCAATAAAGCATAAAACAAAATTATAAAATTTCTTAAATATAAATAAACAAATTTAGTAAGTATCTATTATTGAATTGAGGAATGTTGTTCCATTAATGAGCTTAGTTGTTCCAATTACAAACTCTACATTTGAGTCTTCCATTTGTGACAAGAACCTTAAAGCTGAAATCTGAAAAAAACATGAAATCAATTTGAGAAATTAAATATATATAGTCTGTCAAGCGACCGTTGGCGTGTACGTCACCAATTGTATATGACGTCGATCGTGAACACTGTTGCCAGACGTAATAAATAATCTTAAATCTAAATAGCTAACCCAATTTTCAACAAAATGAGATATCTTGCATGATGGACATGGCGGGGATTTGGAGCGGTAAATTCAAATTGACCATTATTCTCTACCAGAAGTGTCTATCTATATGGAATCCATGTTCATCGATCGATAAATCAAACTTAATTACAAAATCTTCTAGGTTACTCGGCGACTGTCAAACGTGAAATGCCGATTACCGGCGCGTTGGTCGAGAGGGTCCGACAACATTGCAAATTTTTCAATTAAATGACAACTTTACAAACATTCAACTTATTTTCATTACTCGGAATGTTAGTTTTCCTTGAGAGATATATACGATTTGATATGTTAAAAACAGAATATTTGTCGAAATGGATGATCCGGTCACTATCACCATATAACTACTTTTTCAGAAAATTACTTACCACAGATATGAATTTTGACCATTTCAAATTTTATTTATTTGGGTAGGCAGCCTTGCGTCGTTCTTTGCGCATGACTGTGACGTACACGCCAACTTAGACTGGACAGACTATACAACAAATTTAATAATTCCTTCAAAATGTGCCATTAGTTGTCAGTGCCAATAGTAATATCTGATATAGTATGTCACAACAGTATGTTGTGCCTACTGTCTTATATATTAGATAAAGCTTGAATCTGGTGCTTGATAGTGATTGCTTGTAATTTAAATATTGTTTGTAGAAATGCATAAAATGTTTATGATCAGACCCTCAATATTCACTTACTAGGAAAAATTGAGCATAACAGATAAGTTACACAAAAACAATGAACCTGAAAAACTTTAATATTATATTTTCGAATTAAATTGATCTTCGGAGGTAGGCTGTGAATGGTTGTTAATTTTCAGTTATTTTTCACAATGAAAATAATTTTATCTCAGTTACAAGGATTTTTATTATTTGAAACCTTTTTAAATAATTGTTGGCAATTTATTAAGTCTCCTACTAAGATATGACTTCCTGTATGACGAAAATTAATTAACTGCATTATATAAAGACTAGAATATGAATTTGGTTGACGCAAAGTATTCAATTTTATGAATTTAGTATTTAACATAAAGATTTTGTTATGGTGATCATATAAAATGACTATGTAGAATAACTTAGAAGGATTAAAAGACCGACAACTATATCATATTTACTGAAATGCTTCATTAAGTTTTCATAATTGAGTGGATTAGGTCAGTTTTTGATAGACCCTAATAGGTGGTACGTTCAATACACAAATTGATAATAATATTATAAACTGATGTTTTTATTCAGCACTTCAGTTGGTGATTAAGGTCAATATTAGCGTTGGAAGAGTTTTTTACCATGATCAATTTGCCCACCTGAATACTCTATAGTTTTAGATTTATACAATCGTCAACTACTTTACTGAGATAATTATTTACTAACCTCGGCAAAAGTACATCCTCCTATAAAGAACACCAAAACAACACTGGTCCCATCAGAACTATCAACATTCAAGACATTCTTGGGAACTATTGGAGACTCATCAATTGTTGGCCCTTAAATTTGAAAAACGATTATTACGCATCAAGATCATTATGAAAAACTTCTGACAATATGCTAGAAGTCATAAACATTTAAGAATTCTAAAGGTGTTTTTTAAAACATTTGATTTTTCATAGGACAAGTATTAAGTTTGTCGTAATTTTGAAGATCCACCTTCAAACTGCTTTGAATCTGTGACATATAAATATCATAATAACTTAATGGCTTGATTGTGATTCCTCAAATGTATGTACAAAAAATCATTCCCCATAATATTATTCATTGGAAAATAAAAAGTAAATTCAACTACCGTTTGGCTAACTTCAGAGGCTGATGAAAAAAATAGAATGTACCAGCTACCTCTACATAGAGTAAAATGAATTATATTGAAAATTTGTTTTCTAATAAAAATAGAAGAGTTTAAGGTAAAAATATTGAAACGAAATAATATGCATATAAAAATCAATGAATATTTATATAACCAGAAAAGAAATGTTTTAATAAAATGCCTTCAATAAGAGCTTTGATTTTTCAAAGGAAAAAGACATAAATGCAGAATTTAAAGTTTTTTTTTGCAACGATTAAAACTCGCACTAGAATGAAATGGTAATTTTGCTTATCTCATTCTTTACCCTTTCTAATATAAATATGAGAAATTTTTTTATTTACAACAGGAAGATACAGTACAAGCTCAAGAGCGAATATTATATTTAAGCTCTTACCAGGTAGAAGCCCCATGACATCTTGAAGTTGTTTCCAACCTCCATTTTTTGTTACTTGTTCTGCTAAACGAATGCTTAAAGGGGCATAAACACTGTGTACGTAACTTATATCTGTGGGATTCATCTCTGAAGTATCTTCCATTGTCAATCGAAGTGCCTTTATTAAACAATACATCTAGATTTTGAGAATTTCCAGGGATATATAGTAACCTACCTTCCTTAATACTGTATATTGCCTACTACCAGATTGTAGCTTTAATAAGCCTACCTTTTCCAATTTCGTAACTGCAAGTAAGGCTTTAAGTCCGTAAGTCTGAAAATAATAGTTGTTCAACAAGATTATGTTGACTACATGTACTATAGCATCTTACATGTACTAATTCTTTCTTATAATATTCTAGAACCTTTGGCTTCAAACCAGAACCAGTTAAAGACTGAAGACAAATGAGTCTCAGTACTTGCACTAAAGGTTTATTTTGGCAGATTAAATCTTCAATATATGGATTCAATTTGTCGACCTCTATACAATTGAGGAACTCTTGTTCAGTCTAGAAAAGAAGGATTAGTCAAAATAATATATTACTTTTTTGAGCTCTTTCACTCACCTGAAGAGTATCTAGAAACTCATAGCTATCAGTTATTTCTTTTATACATTCAGCAATTGCAGTGTGATGAGCTAAAGCTTTTTTTTTGGCTAAAAGCTGAGGCAATTTTTGAACATATAGTTTCATTTCTTTTACAGTTTTTTCTTCAATATTCTCCATTTGTGCACTTATTGCTTTAGCTTGTTGGGATAGATATGCTCCAACCTAAATAAAAAATAGGATAATAATATCCTCTTCTCTAATATTTTTGGAATACACTTAGCTGTAAATATTTTCTTACTTACTGCATTGAAGTTTCTATCTCTTATATCAGCAAACAACATCTCTCCAGAATTCAAAATTATCTGTTTTTTTTCTTCAGACAAAGTGTTGGAATTTTTCTCCTCCGCAGTCAAAAAATTATGAATTGGAAAGTTTGCTGTTGAATTGTTAATCCCAAAAAGTTCATCTATTAATCCTTCATATGTTAATTGAGTGGCTAATGGTGAAATTAAATCAACTGAGCGATCTATCAGTAATATCTTATCTATACATGATGTTTGGTTTGTTTTACGTGACTCAGAATGGTTTTGTTCCCTTTGAAGACGTATAACAAGATCCCAAACTTGCTTTGCTGCTGTTCCTTTTCCCCAGACACGTGAAATGGGACCGTAAAGCTTTTGCAGAAATACCAATGCTTGGGCTGTTTGATATAAATATGTGGGATCATTTTCCAAATTATATTCCCTGTAATCATCGTTTTAATTAAATTATTCAGATACAGATACTAGAAAATTACCTGAATACCTCTGGAATTTCCATAGAAACTAGATCTGAGTCGAAAGGAAACAGTTCACATACAAATTCTTCTTTCAAAGTTATATTGCCAAATATTCCGCTGTGTTTGAGCCTCTCTAAACAAAGTAAACTTTTTTTTGGTACAAAGAATATATGGTATTGTTTTTTAGCTCCACTTTTTGTCTTACAATCTGCATGAACATTTTGAGCAATATAATCCATGAGTTCTAACTTTGGGCGTGAAATGAATATAACATGGGACACTTCATTTTCAGGAAGAGGCAATGGTCTCAACGGAAACATTTTTATCACTTGATGTTCGCTAAGTACAGAATATTGCGCTATAAGACCAACAGGTCCTGCAATACTGGAATCCCATACTATAGCTTTAGTGCCAGGACATTTTTCCAGCAGATTTATTAGATTATTTCTGGCAGTGGTTTGAATAAGTGATATATCCACTTTACGTCCTTGAAGGTGAGAAGCCATTTCCTGCAAGATTATACAAATTTTCGATCGAAGTTCTTCGCTATCATCTCATCTCTTAAAATTCCATAATTGTTTGTGAAGAAAATTCAGATTAAATTTTCAAGAAAGTGTTTTTCTGAGCTTATCAGCACCACAGATTAGTTAAGCAGGTATTTTGATAAACTAGTCACGGTGTAAAAAAATTGATAAATTGCACGTTTTTCATTCCTCCCTCTAGTAGGATTTGAGTTTTGGGGATGAAGTCCTTCAGCCAGATCAGAGGATACACATGTATGAACAAGTGCATTAAGTATTGGTGAGGCAGGCATTTTTATGGAAGATAGGAAGTGCAGGTAGGGTTCAGGGGATAAATACTGGCCCAGTTTACACGTAGTGACTTACTTTACACCATGAGGACTTCCCGATCCCGAATACTAGCTTACTAGCTAGCGTACCAGCCATAGATATATACACTCAGATACAGATATATATTAAGATTTCTATGGTACCAGCAGTAAGCACTTCGCTAACTAGCTCGTTTATCACGGTGTACAAAAATAAACCTAAATATATAAATTTCAATACCCCTCCCCTTTGAGTTACTTCAAACTTGAAATGATGAAATGATCACGTTCGTTCTATTGTGTAAAATAGCCTGGCACATATACAGGAATATTTTATAATTTTCAAGGACATTTTTAACTAACAGAACTAGTTCTTGTTAATTTAGAGGGCATATATTTTGATTCTCCCAGGCCTTACTAAGTTCTTCCACGCCAATTTTGAAAATAAAAACTAAAGTAGCTTAAGTGACTAAAAACTATTGGAATGAAAATTGAGTACTGATTTACTGAATAAACAGAGATTAAGAATTAAGAATAAAATATCTAGTATGGACAACAAACCATAGCATAGAAATTTTCAGATGTGCCAAATGTTCAAGGTTATGTTCCTTGGAACTATGCACAGTATTGATACATAGCATCCAAAAAATTAATAGATATAATATCAGGATAATACATCATTAGTAAATTTCTTACAACAGTATCCAAAAACAAATTTAATATTTTGACATTATCAACATTGTAGAGATATTAAACTAGCAGGTTGATTGATAATGGAACATATCCCTTACTATTCTTTGCTATTTTGATTTGGCGTCTATACTCTATATTGTCAGTTATGTCATTGCACCCAACCATACTTTTTATTGTTTACTTGTATAATCCTTTACAATATATTTTTATTTGATTAATTTTGCAACTATTACTATATACATATACACTTTTTACAAAATGTCATTGCGAACATATGGGGATAAGCCAGCCAGTTTTCAGTTGGAAGAAAATGGGGAATATTATTGCGTTGGATCTGAGGTATAATTAATTAATAATTTATTTTGGGTTTTCTAAATTTTATTCTATATCTTCAGGTTGGAAACTATTTACGACTATTTAGGGGATCCTTGTACAAGAAATATCCTGGAATGTACAGGAGGTGTTTAACTAATGAAGAAAGGAAAAGATTGATAGACATTGGTCTGAGCCAACACGTTTTAGCAAGTAGTGTCTCATTACTGAGAGCCACTGAAGTGGAGGATATTATTGAAGGCAATGATGAAAAGTTAGTGTTTCAAACATATTATGATTAGAAATGTAAATGGTAGCTTTTATTTATTCTAATTTGCATACATTTTTATTGATACAAGAAAGAGCCATCCTTTTAATTATTACCCTGTATAGTTACATTTGTTATATTTACTAACAGTGAATATTTCAATTAAAATTTCAAGTTTCCTTTTGATATTAGGTTGTTGATTTGATAATATTTTAATTGATTACATTGGCTGGGCTCAAACAATTGAGTTATTTATTGTCAATTAAAAAAAAAGTTGTTTACTTAAATATGGGAAGACAATGTAGTTGTTGTGAAAAAGATTCTTATACATGGAAAAAAAGATCAAGGTTGATACTTTCTCTTAACAGAGTTAATCATTTCAAAATCCTCAACATTTGAATCTTATAGGTATAAAGCAGTTTCAGTACATACTACTGACCCTCCCATGCTAAGGGAAGGCAAATCAAAGAAGAATATGCAATGGATTCCTTCATTACCAAATTCAAGTCACTTGGATGCAGTTCCTCAAGCTACACCAATTAACAGAAACAGAGTGGCACTGAAGAAAGTGGGTAGCATTCTTAATAAAAAATGCTATTTCATCATGCATTTTTTCTAGGTCCGAACTTTTCCCTTATGTTTTGATGATACAGATCCAGAAATTAATATGCAAAATTCAGTCACAAATGAAGTATTAGTGCCAATCAGATTAGATATGGAAATTGAGGGGCAAAAGTTGCGAGATACATTTACGTGGAATAAACATGGTATAAAGAAATATTTTAAATATTTCATTGTAATACTATCAATATTTTGTTGATTTTAGAAAGTTTGATTACACCTGAACAGTTTGCGGAAGTCTTATGCGATGATTTGGACTTAAATCCTTTAGTTTTTGTACCAGCAATAGCACAAGCTATTCGACAACAATTAGATGCTTTTCCTGCAGAACCTCCAACAATTTTGGAAGAGAGTACCGATCAGAGAGTGATTGTCAAGTTAAATATACATGTGGGGAATACTTCTCTTGTTGATCAGGTGATATAAGTTATTTTGAAATTTTTTCTGAAGCATTATTTTTCGCAATAGTAAAATTAACTAGCAATGTTGCATTTCTTTCTGAGACTGAGAAATTTCGACTCTGAACAAAAATGTTGTTATTATTGTGTTGATTTACCTTGTTAATTATATGTTTCATTATTTTTTATTTCTTATGTATCTATATTTAGGTTAATATATGTTTTTAAATTCTTGATGAAGGTCGAATGGGATATGGCTGAGAAGCAAAACAATCCTGAGGATTTTGCATTGAAGCTATGTGCGGAGCTAGGACTTGGTGGGGAATTTGTTACAGCCATAGCTTACTCAATACGAGGTCAGTTGTCTTGGCATCAAAGAACATATGCCTTTGCAGAGGCGCCACTGCCGACGGTCGATGTACCTTTTAGACCACCTAGCGAGAGTGATCAATGGGCTCCATTTTTGGAGACCTTGACAGATGCAGAAATGGAGAAAAAGATCAGGGATCAAGATAGAAATACAAGAAGAATCAGGCGATTGGCCAATACCACACCTGGTAAATTTTCATTTTGAATTTTAGTGCATGACAGTAGACAAAGGTAAATAATTATTTAGCCCTAATGCCCACTTAAATCCTGGCAAGTTATTCTTTCATAATTTTTTCATATATTTTTTGATATCAATTCGAATTTCTTGAAAGCCATGATTTCTGTGGTTTTTACAAATTTAATTTATCTTGTTCATATTATATTTTGATAAGAAGTTTTCTTATTGTTGCTTTTTTTTTCAGCCAAATCAGGAAGGGTTTCGGTGAAACCACATGCTTAAATATATGGTTAATTAAGAAGAATATATAGTTGTAGTATATTTTCTTTTTTTTTGATGTATTTTGACTGATAAACAATAAAAATAAGTTCTACATTATTTATTAATTTGATGAAATGATGTATTCAAAATTTCGCAATATTTTCTGTTTTGCAAGGTTATTAGTTCATGAAAAGTAGCAGAGATAAAATGATAATTTGCTGCTGGTTGTATTTTATTTTTTTAGTTCACATTCAATGCATGTATGTCACCAAATTGGTAATAGGCTTAGATAATATGAGAAATTAATGATCAATAAATTGATTATCTCTTAAACTCTATTATATAACATTTAAGTTTTCGAATAACAGGTGGTTAATACATGATGATATTTGAAAAAATATTTGGTATTTTGCATTTCAACTTTAATCTTAAGTAAAACTTCATTCTTCCTCTTCCTCTTCATAATCATACTCTCCCTCATTATTGCCGGCTTCTTGGTACTGCTGGTATTCAGTTATAAGGTCGTTCATATTCGATTCTGCTTCGGTGAATTCCATCTCATCCATTCCTTCAGCAGTATACCAATGCAAAAACGCCTTTCTTCTGAACATAGCTGTGAACTGTTCCGAAATCCTCTTGAACAGTTCCTGAATAGCGGTGGTATTTCCAATGAACGTTGCTGAAAGCTTCAAACCTCTTGGAGGAATATCACAAACTGCTACTTTCACATTGTTAGGTATCCATTCTACGAAATAGCTATTGTTTTTTATCTGTATATTCACCATTTGTTCGTCTACTTCTCTCATAGACATCCTTCCCCGAAAAACTGTTGCTACAGTTAGATACCGTCCATGTCTTGGATCGCATGCCGCCATCATATTTTTGGCATCGAACATCTGGTGGGTTAAGTCAGGCACCGTCACCGCTCTATATTGCCGACTTCCACGAGAAGTTAATGGAGCAAATCCACATATGAAAAAGTGAAGTCTTGGAAATGGTACAGTATTAACAGCCAGTTTTCTTAGATCTGCATTAAGTTGTCCAGGAAATCGAAAGCAAGTAGTAACCCCTGACATAGCCACAGAAACTAAGTGGTTCAAATCGTTGAAAGTTGGCGAGTTAAGTCTTAGAGTTCTGAAGCAGATGTCGTAAAGCGCTTCGTTATCGATACAAATGCTTTCATCGGAATTTTCTATGAGTTGATTAATGGAAAGGGTAGTATTATACGGTTCCACCAGAGTATCGGAAACGGATAAGGATGGACAAACAGAATAAGTATAAATCATTCTATCACTATACTCCTCTCGAATTTTGTTCATCAATAAAGTTCCCAATCCAGATCCCGTCCCACCACCAAGGGAGTGGGTTAATTGGAACCCTTGAAGATGGTCACAACCTTCACTTTCTTTCCTTACGACATCCATAACTGAATCAACTATTTCTGCACCGTTGGTGTAATGACCTTTCGCCCAATTATTCCCTGCACCACCGTTGGCCCAAATGAAATTTTCTGGTCGAAAAATTTTACCATATGGCCCCGAGCGTAAAGCATCCAAATTCATGGTATCTAAGTCTAGTAGAACGCATCTGGGTACGTAGTTTCCAGCAGAACCTTCGTTAAAGTAGACGTTTATACGTTCAAGCTGTAGATTCGAGTCCCCGTGGTACATCCCGTTGGGATCTATGCCGTGCTCATCAGAAACTACTTGCCAAAACTGTAGGAAAAGAAAGGACTCTGTTGATGATTCAAAAAATATGAACCAAACACCCATTGTTACTTACTTGTGAACCTATTCTATTGCCGCATTGCCCAGCCTGAACATGTACAATTTCCCTCATTTTAAAATTGTTTTTGATGTAGGAAAAGGAATGAACCGGCTTAAGTACTGAAATAACTCAAATTGAACAGATATTTTGTTTTAACTTATATCCATGTGAACGAGAGATTTTTGATGTTTTTCAGAACCAACTCAATTAAATTAAATAATGTCAATTCAATAATAATTAATTAATATTAAAAATGATTAGGCCCACACATAAATATCGAGTTCTCTTTGTTCGATAGTACTTCGAGTGAACAGATTGATTTCTACGTGAACATTTTATTGAAAAAATATTTCATAAATTACCAATTATAACAATTCATAAACTCGTGAAATTTATTTAATTTATAATAAATGTTATTGAAGTAAGGACTTAATTCCTTCAATACTTCTTATATATTTTCACTTTATTCTTAAACGAATGTATTATTTTTCATTCTTCTTCTTCTTCACCATACTCACCATCTTCATCCACAGTTGCTTCCTGGTATTGCTGATATTCGGTTATCAGATCATTTAAATTTGATTCAGCTTCAGTGAATTCCATTTCGTCCATTCCTTCTCCAGTGTACCAGTGTAAGAACGCTTTTCTTCTAAACATTGAGGTGAACTGGTTAGACATTCTCTTGAAGAGTTCCTGAATCGAAGTGGTATTTCCTATAAATGTAGCTGAAATTTTCAAACCTCTTGGCGGAATATCACACACTGCAATCTTCACATTATTCGGAATCCATTCCACGAAATAGGTACTATTCTTATTCTGAATATTGATCATCTGTTCATCCACTTCCTTCATTGACATTCTTCCCCGAAAAATTGTTGCTACCGTCAGGTACCTTCCGAGTCTAGGATCGCATCCTACCATCATATTTTTCGCATCGAACATCTGCTGAGTTAAATCAGGAACAGTAAGTGAGCGGTACTGAAGATTTCCACGAGAACTCAGTGGAACAAATCCGCACATAAAGAAATGTAGCCTAGGAAACGGCACCATGTTTACCGCTAATTTTCTCAGGTCTGCATTAAGTTGTCCAGGAAATCTTAAACAAGTTGTAACACCAGACATACAGATGGAAACTAAATGGTTCAAGTCACCTAATGAAGGCGCAGCAAGTCTCAATGTTCGGAAGCAGATATCGTAGAGTGCTTCGTTATCGACGCAAAATGTTTGGTCAGTGTTTTCAATTAGTTGGTTGATTGATAAAACAGCATTATAGGGTTCGACTAGAGTATCGGATACTCTACAGGATGGATATATAGAATACGTATTGATCATTCTATCAGGATATTCTTCACGAATTTTGTTGAGGATTAGAGTTCCCAATCCAGAACCAGTTCCACCACCGATAGAATGTGATAACTGGAAGCCCTGAAGACAATCGCAACCCTCACTTTCCTTCCTGATAACTTCTAGAGCTGCATCGAGTATTTCTGCACCGTGGGTGTAGTGCCCTTTTGCCCAGTTATTTCCTGCTCCACCTGTGCCCCAAATGAAATTATCCGGCCGGAAAAGCTTCCCGAAAGGGCCTGAACGAACAGTGTCCAAATTCGTAGGTTCCAAATCTACTAAGACACACCTGGGGACGTAGTTTCCGCCAGTAGCCTCATTGAAGTAGACGTTGATGCGTTCCAGTTGCAAATCGCTATCTCCATGAAAGACTCCATTAGGATCTAAGCCATGTTCGTCCGATACCACCTCCCAAAACTAAAAAAATTGAAATTCATCAGAAATATGAAACAGTGATTTGAGGTGATCTTACTTTAGTTCCAATTTGATTTCCACATTGGCCAGCTTGAACGTGAACAATTTCTCTCATTTTTTCTTATTTCGCACCTGTGTTATAATATGGTACCAGTTTTATTGAAAATGAAACACCAGTCGATATTTTATTTTTGAATATTTTGTTTCTATCATTTCTATAGTAACTAGGAGCACAAAGTCTTAAATCTTTCCACAACCAACTATTTTGTTGTTCAATTTGAATCTGTGATCTGTCTTATTCAATGATTCTAGAAATATATTACGGAATCGTAATCGAATGGAATTTATTATTTCATTGATATTAGGTAAGTGAATTCTCAATAAATGAAATATTGACTAGTTTGAAATATAATATGTTTAGTGTCAAAATTCTATTGGATACTTGAAGAATACATTTTCTTGTGATAAACTAAACCTATTAAAATTTGGGTGAATCCAGTCACAATTTTGGCATGTACAAACTTTGGTTATTGCTTAAGGAGGATGTTGACAGTGGTGCTGACATTAAAACACTTTAAAGGCATGGAGGATGGAGGCAACTAGTGTGGCTGTAGAATAATCGAGGAAAGAATTGACAATAAGTTGAAAATTTCGAAAACTATTTTCCATCTGCAAAAACTAGTGCCACCTCAAGATCATTCAGCAATGCAGATGGGGAATCATAATAGTCTAAGAGCCAGCTTAAATCTGACAACACATATTTTACGGTAGCTGAAGTTTTGTCCAGCGAGACTGCTATACATACTAAACAAGCTATGGGTACTAGCTAAGCCCGGTCGCGGTAGGTTTAGGGTCCCTCAGGTGGGACAGGCCTGAAAATTAGGTGAATTTTTAAAGTATTTTACGGCGACTGCCATTTTAATATGTCATCATATACCTCCACTAGAACTGGAAAATAACAATGGCTGCCGATTTTAGCAGTTGTAAACTCACGGCAGACACTTTTGAAAATTCGAAAAAAAAAATTTTTTTAAAGTATTTTACGGCGACTGCCATTTTAATATGTCATCATATACCTCCACTAGAACTAAAAAATAACAATGGCTGCCGATTTTAGCGGTTGTAAACCCACGGCAGACATTTTTGAAAATTCGAAAAAATTTTTTTTTAAGTATTTTACGGCTACTGCCATTTTAATATGTCATCATATGTCTCCACTAGAACTAAAAAATAACAAAGGTTGCCGATTTTAGCGATTGTAAACTCACGGCAGACACTTTAGAAAATTCGAAAAAAAAATTTTTTAAGTAATTTACGGCAACTGCCATTTTAATATGTCATCATATGCCTCCACTAGAACTACAAAATAACAATGGCTGCCGATTTTAGCGGTTGTAAACTCACGGCAGACATTTTTGAAAATTCGAAAAAAAAAATTTTTAAGTATTTTACGGCTACTGCCATTTTAATATGTCATCATATGTCTCCACTAGAACTAAAAAATAACAAAGGTTGCCGATTTTAGCGATTGTAAACTCAAGGCAGACACTTTAGAAAATTCGAAAAAAAATTTTTTTAAGTAATTTACGGCAACTGCCATTTTAATATGTCATCATATGCCTCCACTAGAACTAAAAAATAACAATGGCTGCCGATTTTAGCGGTTGTAAACTCACGGCAGACACTATTGAAAATTCGAAAAAAAAAATTTTAAAGTAATTTACGGCAACTGCCATTTTAATATGTCATCATATGCCTCCACTAGAACTAAAAAATAACGATGGCTGCCGATTTTAGCGGTTGTAAACTCACGGCAGACACTTTAGAAAATTCGAAAAAAAATTTTTTTAAGTAATTTACGGCAACTGCCATTTTAATATGTTATCATACGCCTCCACTAGAACTAAAAAATAACAATGGCTGCCGATTTTAGCGGTTGTAAACTCTCGGCAGACACTATTGAAAATTCGAAAAAAAAAATTTTAAAGTAATTTACGGCAACTGCCATTTTAATATGTCATCATATGCCTCCACTAGAACTAAAAAATAACAATGGCTGCCGATTTTAGCGGTTGTAAACTCACGGCAGACAATCAACTAACACCTAACTGAAATAAATACTAAAATTCTAACTTTTACAATATGAGCAATTAATCATTTCGAAAATTAAATTGAAATTCTGGTATGAAAAAGTCAATATTTTCAATTAAACTTTGAATTGTTTACTTATTATATTTCCATAATAATTTCATATTTGCTGTAGCGCCTTATAATGAACCTATTTACCTTATTATGCGCATTTATAGTAAAAAATGTGTTTGTTTATTTATGTCATTAAAAGATCTTTTATATCTACCCGAGTAATTTCAATGTTATATAGATTCTACGAATGTAAATGTTAGAAATATGCACGGGCTGCAGGTAAGGTTTCGCTGTCAGCCGGCTATTTACAAGCGGAGAAAATGGCAGCCATTTTCAATATAAGCTCAAAATGGTCGAAAAATACTTAAAATTTTTTTTTCGAATTTTCAAAGGTGTCTGCCGTGAGTTTACAACAGCTAAAATCGGCAGCTATTGTTATTTTTAAGTTCGAGTGGAGGTAGGTATATGATGACATATTAAAATGGCATTAGCCGTAAAATACTTTAAAAAAGTTTTTTTTCGAATTTCAGAAGTGTCTGCCGTGAGTTTACAACCGCTAAAATCGGCAGCCATTGTTATTTTTCAGTTCGAGTGGAGGGATATGATGACATGTTAAAGTGGCAGTAGCCGTAAAATACTTATAAAAATTTTTTTTCGAATTTTCAAAAGCGTCTGCCGTGAGTTTACAACCGCTAAAATCGGCAGTCATTGTTATTTTTTAGTTCTAGTGAAGGTATATGATGACATATTAAAATGGCATTCGCCGTAAAATACTTTAAAAAATTTTTTTTTTTCGAATTTTCAAAAGTGTCTGCCGTGAGTTTACAACCGCTAAAATCGGCAGCCATTGTTATTTTTCAGTTCAAGTAGAGGTATATGATGACATATTAAAATGGCAGTCGCCGTAAAATACTTTAAAAATTTACCTAATTTTCAGGCCTGTCCCACCTGAGGGACCCTAAACCTACCGCGACCGGGCTTAGCTAGTACCCATTGCTTGTTTAGTATGTATAGCAGTCTCGCTGGACAAAACTTCAGCTACCGTAAAATATGTGTTGTCAGATTTAAGCTGGCTCTTAGACTATAATTGTTTTGAGACAAAATAAAGTAGAATCAAGTAAATTTGGTGTTGTTAATTTTACGAATTTAAATAATTGTATTTTTAATGTTTGTACGAATTATTCTAATATTTAAGTAAATAAGTTTCTGACATACTGTGTTTTATGAACAGTGACATTATTAGGTAGGTACTATGCAGTAAAGTGATGTATCTATTCGTCAGACACTTTTTTGTTGTTGTAGTAAGATAGCACGTTATTGATCAAAATGCGAAGAATATATTTATGGTTCTGATTTCTTCCGTGCTATTTTAGAGAATTAAAACTAAATGAAACGCTAAACTTTATAAATACTGATTCAGCATATATCCATTTTGTATGCAGCCGTACAAATGTAAATGGTTAAGAGCTAGGTTATAGCCAGAATCTCATCATAGCATACACGCGCATATTCATCAAAGCTTTTGAGAAGAAGGAAATTTTTCAAGTAGGTAGTACATATTGTAGATGAGGACGTTCTCGTGATCTTAGAACTGTAGTGTTAGAGAAGGACGTTTTTGTGTGTAATGCCAGGGTATTTAAAAATTTAAAACAATTGTTGCATCCCTACCATATCCAACGAATTGATTTTTTTTGTTAGTGGATGCTTCAAAAGACCACGCAGGTTTGTTGCCATTAATGATTATTTAATTGTACCATATTTTCTAATATAAACATTAAATGGAGACTGATACTGTCATTTCATCGAAGAAATATTGCCCACTCTTGAAGATGTTCCTATACAAATAAGTCAAGAACTATGGTTCATGCATGATGACGCTTCAGCCTTTTTCAGTATTAATGATCGTAGCCAGGGCCGGATTTAGGCATGGACCACATGGGCCCGGGCCCAGGGCGGCAAATTTTTAGGGGCGGCAAATTTTGAAGGCCAGTTAAATTTTGCTAACAAATCAAGAGCGTTTTATGCAGAATGTTTGTTTTCACTCAGATTTATACACTAATTACTCAACAGATATTGAAGCTCCTTTTTTTTGTTGTTGAATGTCATCATTTGAAAGATCTGTGCAAAGAAAAGGCATCCAGTACAGAAGAAATGCCGCTGTCACAATTAAACAGATATATTTTGTCCAAAGATCTCCAGAACTTATAACCAAATTTGAGGGTAGCTCTTAGGATGTTTTTGTGTACACCAGCCAGCAACTGTGCAGCACAACGTTCATTTTCTACTCTTCCACGTGTGAAGAATTATTTAAGATCAACTGTTGGCCAGAAAAGGTTAACTCAGCTGTTTTAACCATAGAAAAAGACTTGAGAAAAAGAATTGACGTGTGAGCTTGACTTTAATGATGTCATTGATACATTCGCTGATATTAAAGCTACGCTTGAAAAAATCTGAAAACTTGAGTTTAATTTTTTTTGGAACGTTTCACTATGAATTGAATGTTTTACCATTGAATTGTTTTCGATTTCTTAATTTCCTGATATTACAATCCACTTCGAAAAAACAAAATTGATTTTTTTCAGTTTATGTAGTTTTAAAATGAGTGAAAAAAATATTAATTTCTGAATGGTTGGTAAACAATGAGACAAAAAACAATATGAAGGACTACTGGGTTTTTTGAAATCTCGTCGGCAACAAGTGACGAAACATGTATCTTTTCTTTTAATCCATATTTTTCCGTTAATTACGATAAACATAATTGTATGTACTATGTTTAGTTTAACAGTTAAAACGATATCTTGAGGTGTAAAACGAAATCATAGATTCTCGAGAATCTATGATTTCGTAATTTGTTTTCATAACAAAGTACTAATTAGCATTAATCCTAGATCATAGTTAGTGAGGTTATATAAAACTATGACATTATTAAGATTTTATTCGAATTTATTTAGGTCTGGCCAATTGTCGCGTTTGGGAGGCGGGGGCGGCGAAATGCTTTGGGCCCATGGGCGGCAAATTCGTAAATCCGGCCCTGATCGTAGCTACTTGGACGAAGTTTATGCCCCTTAATTGACCTGCCCGATCTCCAGAATTAAATTCGATGGATTTTTGCATTTGGAGTTTTCTTAATACTCATTATTCAACTCCAGTTAAAAATATCAATGATTTAAGTGATATCATCGGTGAGATTTTTAGAAATACCATCGAATTATTTCAATTTCAACATTTATTAAGGTTTTTGTTATTAATATTTTGTTACCATTATTATTCAGATTTTTATTCGTAGTTTGGTAATCTGTAGTACAATTATTATTCCTCAATTTTCATTGTTATTTACTTAGTAATTAACGAAATTTTTCATTATCAGAGGAAAATTTTCAAACCGGTAATAAAATATATAGAAATTGATTATGAACAAGATATCAGAAATGCAGCCTTCTAGAGTTTCTTTTTTAGATTTTGAATGATTTTTGCACCGTCAAACTGAGTTGGAGGGTGAAATATTTGTAGATGAGTTAAGTTGATGTTTGGAAAGATAATTTTTCTCTAACCTCCTCCTTTCTGAAGTAGAAATTTCTTGGAATTTTTCTTGTTATTTTTTTAGGTTCTGCGCACCTCTATAGTTTTTGCAGATTGAGTTGAAGGGTTGAGATTTGGTATCTGGATTAAGTTGATGTAAGATGTAAGTGCAATTTGGTGGGATCAACTCTTCTCCATAACTCCATTCCTCCGCAGTCCCTTTAATTGACTTGGGGGGTTAAGAATTGGCATGTAAAAAAGAACAGTAATGTGGGGAAAATACGACCTTAGTGACGAAGTTCTGCAGCTCTCGCGTTTTTAGGGTCCCATACCCAAAGGGTAAAAACGGGACCCCTATTACTAAGACTTCGCTGTCTGTCCGTCCGTCTGCCCGTCTGTCTGTCTTCACCAGACTGTATCTCAAGAACCGCGATAGCGAGACCATAGAAATCTTAATATATATCTGTACTCGTAAGTATATACCTATAGTATATATAGTATATGAGGAGCAGACTTGCAAATTGCATTTTGTCCATTTTTACAATTTTTCAGGGGAAGCAAAAAACGATCACGAAGAAACTAATCTTTACCAAAAAAAAAACACTTGGTATATTTTAGAGTCATAAATTGTAGAAATCTTTAACTCCAACTTTCGTACAAGAAAGTCAAAAAACAACTGAAAAAAATCAGAAAAAAGGTTGGACATTATGCACTTTGATTGTCTTCAGTGGTCAAAACGATCTGAATGTCAGAATTGAAATAAACTAAGAAAACTATGGTATTTTTATAAAATTTTACTATTAAAATATTATTTTGAAACAAAATATGTATGTCAATACCAAGAACAAAACTTAAAAATTATTTCATGGTAAAAAAAAACTTTTTACACGAAGACGTTGTCATCAGTATCCACACACACATGATTCTGTATCTATATCTTCCTCTTTATTAGAATCTAACTCATGATTGTTTGCCACAACTTGCCAACAAGACTTCAGTCATCCATTTTAACTTCGGGTCTGTGTTGTACCATTCGTCTCCAGATAACTCAAAGAGTAATTTTTTCAAGCTATCAAGTTTTTTTTGTTTTTTTGCTTGTCCTAGTGGTATTTCGGAAAGTGCAATTTGATCCAGACGTTTACGAGGCTTTAGAAGAGTTTGAAACTTTTTTGTGGGATCATCGGATCGATACAAAATTTCATATTTCATCACAACTCCTGAAGACTTACCTCTTTTGAGGATGATTCGTTTACTTGAACTAATTCCTACGACTTTTTTAAACCAATCTGACGCCTTTTTAATATTCCCCAATGACCAGTCAGTTCCAAGTTTTCTAATTTCTCCCACTTTCGAGTAAAGTTCCCAATATTTTTCAGGAGTCTTTATAACTGCGTGGCGTCTTACAATCTTTTCCACCCTCCCGAAAATTCTATCCGCAGGAAGATAGGAATGGCCACGCACCGGAAATGTTACCACTATTTTTTAATCGTTTTTGGAGCTAAGTTATTAAGCCACAACATAAGCATGTGCACAATGAAACTATTTTTATTTCGCCCCCCGCATCTATCGGCAAGAAGGCGATGAATTTCTGTATTTGGGGAAAATTTAGTCTTTTCTTAAATATTTCTCAGAGCAGAAGCTATTTCTGTGGCTCCCCTGCCTGCCTGATGCTCCATCCATGAATAAAAATCCTAACAAAAAGCATTTTGTCCAATGTTTTTGGACAAAATGCATTTTGAATGTACAGTACGATTGGACTTAATTCAGTTTGTTTGTTTAGGTAGTTTAATCTATTTAATTACACAGGGATTCACTGCACTTTGACGGTCCATATGCTTATAAAAAAGGTAGAGCTTAACCCAAAGAATGCAGCACCACCTTTACCTCAAATATAGAAAATATGGACAAAATGCAATTTGCAAGTCTGCTCCTCATATATCTATGAGCGGGACAGTAGAAATTTTTACAAATTACGTATTTCTGTTGCCGCTATAACAACAAATACTGAAAACGAAATAAAATAAATATTCAATGGGAACTCCCATACTACAAACGCAATTTTCTCAAAGAGTTTATACAGCCCTTTTTACTCGATATCAATAATGGCAACAGGTAGGCACTTGATATATTCACAAAATATTCAGTTATTATTATTATTATTATTTATCGTATGGCAACACATGTATCTTAATCTACTCAATTTTATCAAACAAAAGAATAACAATTTTAGATCTTAATGTTTAAGTTTTCGATTCAGGTGACAGCCGATGGAGTGGCCCCCAAGAAATCTCTGGTCGAGCAGTGACTCTGCCGGTTTATACAGTCATAAGCTAGGTGATGGATGGTTTGTCGTTCGCCACAATCGCAAGTATTGCTTTGGGTTTTTCCCCATTTGTATAAAGAATCTAAACAGATGCCAGTTTCGGTACGGATGCGGTTTAGATAGCACCATGTTTTTCTAGGAAGTGAGGATCCAGGAACTGATTCGTTTATATGAAGGTTGTCATAAATATCAGGGGGCACACTATTTTGCCAGAATTGTGTCCACTCTTCTTCTAGTTTAAAGTTGTTTGTGGTAAGAACTGCAGCTGTTTGGATTGGAGGTTTTCTGGAACGAAGCCTGTGCCCAAGTTGATCAATATATCTTCATGGATTTGAAACTGTGGGTTGCTTAGAATCTTTCTATATTCTCTGGACAGAGCGTCTGAGCGTCGTAGGTGGGCTGGAGGTATATTGCACAGAGCCGGTAACCAGTATGTACGTGTGGGTTTAATAGTGCCGCTAATTGTTCGTAGGGTGTTGTTGAGTTGGACATCTACCAATAGAGAGATATCGGTAAAACGAATAGCGCCTGTGAACGTTATTAACGTCCTGCGGTATTGGTTTTACGTCAAGCGGTATTTTAGTTTTATTTAACAGTTATCGGCAGCGATGTTTTACCGTGCCCTAATTCACAGAACCCGCGCTATTCGAAAATGTGACTTAACCTTTCAACCTAGCTTTATGTTTTGTGTCCTTTGTTTGTCTTGTCAGTTTTTATGTTTTTAATTGAATTTGTGCGTTTACCTTAGCCATATCCGGGGTTTTTTGAATTATTATTGTTCCAATAAAAGACGAACATTATATTTGTTACATAGATTCATTTTATTTTCAATCCTTTTTCCTAACTGCCACTAGAATCTCCGCAATGGATGAAGATCGTGAAGTGATAATTATTGGTGGTGGAAATGATCAAGACATTGAAGCCGCTATTTTGATGAACATTATGAGGGATCAACAAGATGTTGATGCCCAACAGCGTTTTTCATTAGAAGAAGTTCCAGATGAAGACTGTGAATGTGTGTTTAGGTTTGAGAAAGACAATATTAATAGATAGTGACATGCTCTAAATATCTCAGAGTTTGTATTTTATTAATTTACCATTACTTAAAAATCAAATGAAGGAATTAAAACAGTCGTACGTTTATATTGGTAGTAAGTACAAAAAAACAACAAAGATACATAACCTTAAACTTTAAAAAAAAACGCTGCGCATGCCCGGCATGTTAATTTGTTAGGCGCTATTTCAAATACCGTCTGTCGTTACGCTCCGTAAATTAGAGCTGGCGGTAACGTTATTTAGGGACGTTGCGTTAAGAATCGAATTGCGCATAGGTTAAATGTCAAAATACGTATGCTCTAATACTGCCTGACGCTATTTGGGTTACCGATATCTCTCTAATTTTGAATACGGGCTGTTTAGCCAGACAGGTGCACAGTACTCGGCTGTGGAGAACACAAGGCTCAGAGAAGAACAACGGAGCGTTTCAGCTGAGGCACCCCAACTTGTGCCGCTTAATTTGAAGATTATGTTGTTTCTCGTTCTTAATTTAGCAGCTACATTTGTTGAGTGTTTTTTGAAGGATAGTGTGCGATCTAAAGTAACTCCCAGGTACTTGGGGTGCTTATTATGCTTTAGTCGGGTGCCGTTAAATTCGACTTGAATAATAAATAATAAAATTAAAATAAAATAAATATTTAAGGGGGGTATGGAACCCTTCGTGCGCGAATCCGACTCTCACTTGGTCTGGTTTATTTAATGGATAGTATGCAGTATGTAGAATAAACCATAAGCAGTTCGCTTTGTGCATAACAGCAGAATTACGTGAAATATTATTGTTACGTACTACTACAAATGCACTGCCTTCGTGCGAAAATTCATTTCAAACTAATCTCCCATTCTTTTCGATATAGTTTGTTGAGATCCATCGGTGATGTTACATAAACAGGGATACCAATCAACGTCCAAAATCAATATTCCATTTCTCCCACATCAATTGTATACCATACACTCAATAATGTAAAATCTAAATGAAAATGATATTTATAACATACTATTTTCGTTCCGTAGCGATCGAGTATGTGCAACCAGTTGTGTAGTACAGTTTCGAGATATAAAAGCTGAACGTGGCAAAAGTTTATTCCGTACATTATGCTATTGTATGGTATTGTTTATTGTTGTTTATTGCTGAAGATTTTTTAGAAATGTTATGAACTTTAACTTTGTTCGTAGCATTAATCGTATTTAATGTTTTTTGGTGTGGTGAGTATTTGAGTTTTTTACTTAGTTAATCAATTATTATGAAACACATGGTATTGTGAGTTTTTTACTGAAGTTTCAGTTCTTTCTTTGATGACCGTGTAGTACAAAGTAGGTACGTCTCTATTTTCCAAATTTTTACACTAAGCTTGAACAGGACGTTTATAATCTAGTGTGATGATAATACAGAGTTGAAAGGTTGATTAGCTAGAAATTATTTACAAACGGCTGACTAAGAAATATTGTATATTTCAAGTGACAATTAAAAACTTCTTTATTTGAAAATATCAAAAATCACGTAGTTTATAAGTCATTCAAAATATTGATGTCTTCATTATTGAAAAAACTCTATCGCAGCGAGCTGCATTAGAAAAGCAGATTTCCAAAACGTATCCAGTTTAAAAATTATATGCATTCAATTATGATTTTTGTTCCAAATCCAAAAAAAAATTTGAACCCTCTATCGTGTAAACAATATTTATTTCCTTCTCCGGGGGGTCAACCCCCCAACCAATTTATATCGAAATAAATACAACCCAAGATATCATACGAAACTACCTACATACAAAGTTCCAACCCTATAGTCCCAAAATTGGGCCTTCTATTGTGTAAACAAGATTTATTTCTTCTCCTGGATGGTCAACCCCCTGAGCAATTCGTACCAAAACCAATCCCATACAATATATCATACTGAACTATCTACTCACAAATTTTCAATCCTATTGCTCCAAAATTACGCCCTTCATAATGTAAACATGATTTATTTCTTCCCCCAGGGGGTCAACCCCCCAACCAATTCGAACCAAAACCAATCCCATCCAAGATATCATACGAAGCTACCTATTTACAAACTTTAAACCCTATTGCTTCAAAATTGTGCCTATTATATTATTTTATTCCGACATATTTGTTAAAAATTCAAGTTCACAGAATGAATCATATTCTAAATGTTTTTTTGTATTTATTTGATTAAATACGACAATTCGCGTGAAAAAAACTCTATCGCAGCGAGCTGCATTAGAAAAACAGGTTTTCAAAACGTATCCAGTTTGAAAAATCTATTTATCTACTCCAGTGAGATAAGAAGCTCTTATCGCACGCATTTTGAGTGACTTAAGAGCTTCTTAACTCATGCTTTTTTATTACCGCACTCTTTCTTCAGATGACTACCAAAATAAAATAAAAAGTTTGTAAAACATTTATTTTGCAATACCTACTAAATACAAGTTTAATAAACTACTTATTCTATTAATAAATTATAAAAACATGAACTTATTTGTTATAAATGTTAAGGACACAGTTGACAAAATATTTCAAATAAATGCCTGAAGCAGAAGCTACATTTGTTTCCGAACTTGTATTTCAATATATTCAATTCTGATGACTTGAACTAGCCGTGAAAGGTATTAAGGTAAAATTAATTATAATAAAAATGAATCGAATAAAAATAAGTATCCCGGTTAGGAGTAGATAAAATATTGTACAATACACGCGAGTTAACCCCATTAAGACACTTGTGTGGTTACACAACCCGTGCTACGCACTCGTTGTGCAACTTTCACACGCGTATCTTAATGATGCTGTTAACTCACTTGTATCGTAAATAACTATTATTCAATTATGATTTTTTTTCCAAATCCAAAAAACAAAAATTGCGCCCTATATCGTGTAAACAATATTTATTTCCTCCTCCGGGGGTCAACCCCCCAACCAATTTATATCGAAATAAATACCATCCAAGATATCATACGAAACTACCTACATATAAAGTTTCAACCCTGTGGTCCCAAAATTGCGCCCTCTATCGTGTAAATAAGATTCATTTCCTCTCCTAGGGGGTCAAGCCCCCAAGCAATTCATACCAAAACCAATCCCATTCAGTATAGGCGAATCAAAATAAGCGCTACGCCGCCTGGTGACAATCAGAATAACTAAAAATCTTGACATAGTTCTTACGTTCTCCTTTGTTTTGTGTTTGTTTTTGTGTGATTTTTTACAAATATTTATTATTTGCAATCATTTTGAAAGCTATGAGTCGTTCGAATCATTATTGTTCAGTTCCTCAGTGTTCTTCCTGGGAAAAGAAATGTTCAAATGTGAATTTCCATGCTTTTCCTCCAGCTGGTGATGAATATCGTGTTTGTGTAGAAGGGAAAAAGGAATACTCCTAAAGTCTCTACTTTGCGTGATCTGATAACTACAGACTACAGATAGTCCTCTAAACAGTTTCACTGGTCTCAATAATATAAAACTATTAGATACAATAGTAAAAGCAGTACAATCTGTTTACAGTGATCAACGGTCATATTATAGATTAACAATCAAACAGCGTATTGTTTTAGTATTGACAAAATTGAAATGTGACCTTACATATGTGACATTATCTCTTTTATTTGGCATTTCACAAGAATTATGCCAAAAATATATTTATGAAATGCTACCCATTATGAGTAGAGTTCTTATAGTTGTGTCATAAGGTTCCCAGAATATTCTGAAATACAGAAAAACATGCCAAAATGTTTTGAAAGTTTTCAAAATACTCGAATCATCTTAGACTGTACTGAAATTTTTGTACAGAAACCAAAGTGCCTTTGCTGCAGGATCAGGTTTTACTCTCAGTATAAATCTAATAACACAGTGAAATTCATGACAGGTGTTTCTCCTGGAGGTTTAATTACTTATATTAGTGAACCATATGGGGGAAGAGCATCTGATAAAACGATTTTCTAACAAAGTGATTAAATTTTGAAGTTAGAAAGCTCACAGGATGCTATTATGGTGGACAAAGGTTTCTTGATAGATGATATTTGTCAACAGTTTAAAATAAAGTTGATCAGGCCACCATTTTTGAAAGTCAAAAAACAGTTGACTACAGAAGAAGCATTGTTGAATGCCAAAATAGCACCTGCTAGAGTACATATTGAACGAGTCAATCAGAGAATTAAGATATTCATCTCATGATCTAACCTAAAGATTTCTCTCAATTTGGCTACAAAACAAATGATGATAATCACCTACCGCCTCAATAGCAATGAGAATACATACACTGTAACACACTTGTTCACTAAAGAAGCCTGAAAAGTCTTAATATTTATGGTAAAATTATATTTCAAAAACACAAATAAACACACAACAAATACAACATAAATATTCCAATGTCAATATTTATAGTTCTACGACTGGCCACATTGGCGGTGCATTCTTATTTTCAGATGCCTATATCATACGAAACTACCTACTCACAAATTTTCAATCCTATTGCTGCAAAATGACGCCCTTTATCATGTAAACATGATTTATTTCTTCCCTCAGGGGGTCAACCCCCCAACCAATTTGAACCAAAACCAATCCCATCCAAGATATCATACGAAACTACCTATTCACAAACTTTCAAACCTATTACCTCATTCCTTCTGCTATATAATACGTATCAAATAGCAGGCTCAATAAAATAAATTTACAAATTTGAAGAATAATTGAATAAAAAATAAAAAAAGTGCGTGTGTACAAAGTACACATGTCAGAAGTGAAACTTCTTTGGCAAACTAATTCTTAAATCTCTTTTCTTCTAAAATTAAAATTTAGAAAAGAGAATTTATGAAAAATTTTTATTTTATATTTTCTGAAAAATAGTATAGGTATTCAATTTTCAAATGACGAGTGACAACTTAAATGCCACATATTATTTGTAAATATTAAAATTTACTAACCTTCAAACGAATTAACATAAAAAATTGTAAATTAACAAAAAGATAACAAATATAATACTTACTCTGAACAACTGCTTAGTGTAGGATGATTTGAAAATTTATCAAGAAATGTTTATTTATAAATAAAAACTCACTGTAAACATATTAATGATAATGTAAATAAATAGAGTCGGGTAGGGGATGGTCTGAGTTGAATCGGACGGATAGGTATATCAGTATTGAGAGTACAGACGCAGTAACGAAAGAGAAAATACGGACGAAGTTACAGAAAAAGAAACGGTGTCATGAGACACCAGGTAGGAACGAAGTTCCTTCGGATAATATAGAAGGACCACAATTTACGAAAACGAAACATGTGCGTGTTGGGGCGCACGACAGAAGTGATAACTTATACTAATCCCAGTTGAAATAATTAATATTGAGATGTGGGGGGTTAAGAGCTCTTACGAGATTGTAAATAAAAAAAATAAAAGAGCCAGGAGTCACATCTGGGATTGGAACCCAGAAATACGGCACACTAGGGTTCAGTACTTAGATCACTCGGTCGTCAACGCAATGTAAAGTTTAGACGCATAAGTGTATGTAACGAGAGGATAATGTATCGCCACGCTATATAATTGAATATAAACCTACAATACGTAGTCATTATTTTATGGAACAAATTTACAAATCTGTATATTTTCATTATGCCATATCTGATTCCTATCGTAATCTCTTTTTTTATGCATATAACTTATATAAAATTATTTCGATGTTTCACATCTGACGTTTTCGAGTTGCTCGTACATGAATTAATGAGTACCTACATATAATGCATTGGCGATTGACGTGGCGGAGTGGGATCAGAAAGAGAAGGGATGAGAGAATGGAAAGAAAGAGGGAGAAAGAGAAAGGTATACAATATTCGCTTGTGTTAACTAAAAGCGTGACATTCGTCAGTCTACTCCGTCACACTTTTAGTCTCGCATATTTTTTAGGTTGGTCCCGCAGCGAAATCCCTATCTCCTTCAAGCCTGCCGTAAGGAACTTCGTTCCAATAAAAAAGATGTGCGTTTATTGTAGTACAAGACGTTATGCGACAGAATTGCCATCTAAAGTTTTAATATTTAACTAATGAACGAATACATCAATAAATAGCGTGTATTTTTTCTCGATATCCCTTTCTCTCTCGCTTTCTCTCACTCGCTCCCTCCTTTCTCTCGCTCCATGGCTATGTGCGTCATGCTAGGTTCGCCCTTTCTCACTCTCTTTCAATCGGTTTCAATCGCTCTCCCTCTCTCTTCTTGGACAAAAACGTCCCACATCCGTTTCATCCGTAAGAATTTTACTCACATGCGCACAAAGAAGTTTCACTTCAAAAACAGAATAATTGATATTAGGATTTACTTATTACTTCTAGAGCATATTGAAACTATTTAAAACAATAATCCTTTCAGGAGAGCAAAGTTCATTCAGAATTTAGTAGAACAAAATCACTCATTAGAATAATGATCAATGTAACATATTCTATGGGAACATTATTAACATGAAAACATATAATGGGAACAATGAATAAATATGCTATCACAACTATCGGAAAGATATGTTTTATTATACATAATTACGAAGGACTTTAGTAATTCTCTATAACGGATTTATTATAATACAATAATTTTATCACTTTGTCCTAATGTCCTAACCAGAATTATCTGGACAAAATGTTTTTGTTAGCTTGGCCTGTACTTGACGGAATTATTGTGAATATTCGAATTTGGAGCTCATAATATACAAGGTTGTATAGAGTTTTGTAAATTCTTATTCCAGGGGTGTCGAATATTTTTATATATTACAGAGAAATGTGGAAATTAGGGAAGTTTTTAAAAATTTTTTTTAATAAAAATCCTAGTTATCATTTTTATGATAGACAAGAGTACAGGGTGGGCAAGTTTCGATGTTTGTATTGGGCAGTGGCGCCGACGCCATAGGTTCTAAGGGGGGCCGAGCCCCCTCAAAAAATTCGTTTGGGGGGGTCGGATATTTTCAGTTTAACTTTAAAAAATTTATTCAAAACATGCTGCACAGTTTTTTTCGTTGAAGGCATTCGTAGATAAAAATACCGTACATATATGAGAATGAATCATAAACGTATTCGCGTGCTTACATAACTCGTGCTACACACGAGTAAAATTTTGTAGCTACGTCACGAAGTCGTAAAACAAAGTGACATTTTTCCAGTTAGCAACATACCAAGAAAATGTTGAATTTTATATTATTTTATTCTGACATATTTGTCAAGAATACAAGTTCACAGAATAAATCATAGTCAAAATAATTTTTTGTATATTTTTTATTAAATAAGATAAATTAACTAAAATGTTAAACACTTAAGAAAAGCTATTTCAGTTTGTAGGTATACAATTATATATATATATATATATATATATATATATATATATATATATATATATATATATATATATATATATATAGGGTGACCCAGAGCTACGTAATCAGTCCATAACTTTTTTGTCATTGAAGATACCGATATGAAATTTTAAGGGCAAATATGATCTGACTAAGTCTATTTTTTAAAATTATTTTGAAGAAAATTGCACTTCCGGTTTTGCCGGAACTGATATCAACTTTGTTATTTCTAATGGAATACCCTGTATATTTTTTGATTTTCGAATTTCTTATGTAATTTATAATGAAATTGTCATAACATTCCTTATACCTAAAATGAACAGGTTTCGTGTTATTAATTTATTTCTTAAAATTTTGACAGTTGCGTTCTAAACAAAAATAGGCTATAACTTCTTTGTTAGTAGGTCTATTGGTATGCGGTTTAGATTTTTGTAACCTTGAAACATTGCTTTATTTATTTCATGTATTTCCATATTTCTAACTAATTACTCGATAAAATCTAGGGTGAAGTTGGCAAATTTCAAACGTTAATAACTTTCTTATTTCTAATGGAATGCTATATATATTTTTGCATTATTAAATTTGCTATTCAATTACCTTTCGATTTGTATAACCATTCCCTATACCTAAAGTTGATAATAACAAAGATATTCCACAATTTTGTAATAATTTATATATCAATACACTTGAGAAATCGACTAGCGAGTTATTTTTGACGTATCCATGGATACCAAGTACGAAAATTGTTTAAAATTTAATTGTGTCACCTTTTCTGTTCATTAGGTTTGTAGCACCTGATGCTGATATCCGAAAAGATATTGAAAAAATAGTAATTCTAAGAAGTTAATATTCAATAATTGTTGTTGTTTATAAACAACATATATTTGTAGTAGACTGATGTCAAATTTCAATGTCAAGTTTGACATTATCATTTTGGTCAGGAGGAGTACATTCAGATATCTCTATGGTACATTCGCATGATCCAACAGTTACTCCAAATTATACATTTCAATGATATACAGAAAGAAATCAATGCTTATTAATAACAGAATCACAAAACGTAGTTGAATCAGAATCAGAATATTTTTGATGATAAATTCTACTAGCTAGCAGAACATTTCGATCCAATACAGTAAACCATATTTATCATTTCTTGTCGCATAAAAGTCATTTTATTAACTGAAAAAATACTAGAAAAGGTGACACAATTAGATTTTAAGTAATTTGTATTATGAAAATAACTCGCTAGTCGATTTCTCAAGTGTATTGATATATAAATTATTACAAAATTGTAGAATATCTTTGTTATTATCAACTTTAGGTATAGAGAATGGTTATACAAATCGAAAGGTAATTGAATAGCAAATTTAATAATGCAAGAATATACATAGCATTCCATTAGAAATAAGAAAGTTATTATTTTTTTGAAATTGCCAACTTCACCCTAGATTTTATCGAGTAATTAGTTAGAAATATGGAAAATTTTAACATGGAATAAATAAAACAATGTTTCAAGGTTACAAAAATCTAAACCGCATACCAATAGACCTACTAACAAAGAAGTTATAGCCTATTTTTGTTGAGAACGCAACTGTCAAAATTTTACGAAAAAAATTAATAACTCGAAAACTGATCATTTTAGGTATGAGGAATGTTATGACAATTTTATTATAAATTACATAAGAAATTTGAAAATCAAAAAATATACAGGGTATTCTATTTGAAATAACAAAGTTGATATCACTTCCGGCAAAACCGGAAGTAAAATTTTCTTCAAAATAATTTTGAAAAATAGACTCAGTCAGACTATATTTCATATCGATATCTTCAATGACAAAAAAGTTATGGACCGATTACGTAGCTCTGGGTCACCCTGTATATATAATACCTACTCACTGGAAAAATCTCGCTTTTCTATACTAGTACAACAAGATACTATTGTTTCCTTTGATGACAATTTGTCAAATCTTAATGACTCGTAAAAGCCGGAATAAGACTTTCTGAGTATATTTTTAGCGTATCATATATAAGATTAATTGATCTGAATATGACGTTTGCAAGTTCTCAATTAAAGTCCATTAATTGATTTCATAAAAATACTCTATTTCCACAATTAATCCATGGCATACACATTTTCAGAACAAACATTAATAGATTTGTAATATTAGCTTTTGTTATTTATTATATCGGAAAATTTAAAAATAGAAATAATCACGGACTTTCGATATTGAATGAAATTTTCATATGGATATGTTGAACTATATATTATTCTCCGAAGATTATATTTTAATTACAAATAAAATTAATTTACGAAGGTCAAGAATATTTTTGAATAACCATATCAAAATAAACACTTTTAAATTAATGACAACATAAAGTGTCTTTATTTTGCAATACAGTCCAAATATCCTCATATTTCACGTAAATTGGAAAAAAATTAAATTTTATATTATAGGAAAGATAATAATAATAAAAATGTTTTATTTGATTCTTGAATACATCATCATCACAAAGACTATCCATTTACCACAACCAAAAAATAAAAATTATGTCATTCTACAATTTTTCCCATCATATCAAATAAAGCACCCTTCCTTTTTTTATCTTTCCCGAAGGCATATCCATTGGCAAGCAATGGAAATGTTTTGTGAGGGAAAATTAGGAATCAGGAAAAACGGCAGTCAAGCAAAAATCAAATCAAAAGGAGTTACTTCCACACTACAATATTACACAATGGACCTAATCAAAGATAAATACTTTACAAAAAAAAACAAAACTAGCTTTTCATCTATTTCAAACTTTCACCCTTTCAACAGCTTCTAACCCTTCTTAAAAATATCGAATGGTATTTATTTATTTATTTAGTTAGGGGTTAATAATGCAAAATCGCCATATAAAAATATAAAATTGGCAATATTTCGAAAACTTTTTTAGGTACCTATAAATAACTTTATACAAAGTTACCTTGTTTTTTGATGCTTATTCCTACAAAATAAGAAAAATGGAGGGTTTCCATTTGAAAAAATGGATTTTTAGCAGTTTTCACAATCTCTTTTTAAATCAAATTTTTTGAACACCCTGTATGATTAGTTATCCAAATATTATACAAAATCTATTAGAGTAGGTCCTTCTCAGCAGGCATTCCAACTTAAAATAAGTAATAAGGGCCTCCTTATAGGAACAATTGATAATTATATTAGTGCTTGCAATCGTCATTTTTGACATAAAAACTTAAATATATCAATAACGCTTAAACTTAGGTATAGGACATGATGCATAAAATCTGCCTAGAATCTTAGGTAAAGTTCAAAAATGTAACAATATATAGTGTGTCCTATTTGAAATAAGCGACTTTGGGTCTATTTCCGGTAGAACCGGAAATTCCCAATGAATGAAAATATTTTAGCTGAATAGGCCCCAAGACATATAGCCAGTTTTCAAAATTTCCAATGTTTCCTACATTCAGTTTCTGAAATATCGATCGATGCAGTTTCTGGTGGTCCACACTGTATATTTATATATAGTCTATTATTTTATATATATACGAATACTAAATCTATTCTGTCGATTTCTGGGTAGCAATAAGGTTGTTTGTTTTTCTAAAATTTACGCAAAAGTAAATTGAATCGCGTAGTTGTGAAATGGAATCACTGTATTATTTGATTTGTTGAACGATTTTAAATAATGGCAAAGTACAAAAATAACTGTTGTTGAAATTTAATTATAAAAGGCCTCGTGGTCGTGTTAGTTTTAAATCAGTATGCTTCTATGAGATTTCTGCATCCCCATAATCATAGAATATTTCACTTATTTCTGACTTGATTCATCAGTGGCGGCTCGTGGGGTGTTGGTTTAAGGAGGCTACAAGAGGTGTTAAAAAATACACCACAGGCGAAAATTTTTAGGATTTCAAGGTCAACGGCCTTATAATTTAAAGAAAATCAAAGTAAAACAAGCACCCTAAAATATTAAATAGGTACCTATTCGAGGTATTAATCAATTGTTACCCAGCAAGAACCAATGGGGAGGTGAGAGTTTTTTCTTGTCAGAAATAAAATAGGCCCCTCCCAAAAATAGATTAAAATAAAATTCTTGTCATAAAAGTCGAACAAAACTTAATAAAATAAAAACAAAATAAAATAATAAAATATACATTCAGACTTGAACAAAAAAATTTAAATAAATTCTATGGTATAGACATCTATTTTTTATAATTCCTGCATAAAAAGTAAACACTGCCAACAAAATTGTTTGTTTTTTACCTGTGATCCGGTTAGCCAAGGATGTCTCTCATAATTTCTGATATTAAAACCGCGATTCTGATTTTTGTTACGCTGCACCAAATTGTTTAATTCCGGAGTAGGTCGCAATGTTTTTATTAAAACTTTATCGTCATAAGTGCACTAAAGTTATGGGATAACAAATATTCCACTAAGTCACCATTGAAATTTTTGAAATTAACTTCAGTAACCGAACTCATTTTAAAAACAATACGCGAGCAAAATAAATAAACAAACTGTTTTCGTCCACTAGTCACTACGATTAATGCTTTCCAACGAATTCACTCGATTTTACCCGAAAGTCTATAGTTGTGATTGGTCGACATTGTGTGAGAATTGATGTATCCTTTTTGAACCGAGCAGCTAGCTTCAATCGGTGTTGCTTTTACCCCTGTTGTCTATTTCAATAAAGTGAATAAGATATATTCTTTCGCAGCGTTTCCTTTTCTCTCTGGCATGGCATATGGTATAATGAACGCGTCTATACCTTATTAAGCCTCTGCAGCATTGCCACTGTTGTTATGAAATCTTGAAATTAATGAAATTCAGTAAGCAGTAAATGTAAATACCTTCTGTCGTAATTAATAAATTATATTATATAATGTAGGTTGAAAGGAAGGTAGGTGCATAAAATAATATGATTTTGAATAATATGAATATGCTGAATGCTGACTATCCAATATAATATAGTAGTGATACACCGAATATTATTGAGGAGGCGGCTTAGCCTCCATAGCCGCCCCTGAATATATATATATATATATATATATATATATATATATATATATATATATATATATATATATATATATATATATATATATATATATATATATATATATATATATATATATAATTCAGGGGCGGCTATTCAAAGGCGGCTAAGGAGGCTACGCCTCCTCCTCAATAATATTCCGTGTATCACTAATATATTATATTGAATAGTCAGCATTCAGCATATTCATATTAATCAAAATCATATTATTTCATGCACCTATCTTCCTTTCAACCTACATTATATAATGGTATTTACATTTACTGCATTTCATTCATTTCAAGATTCGTGGCAACGCTGCGGAGGCTTAGATAGGTATATTCTCAACGTTCATTATGCCTGCCACAGCAAAGCAAACAACGGTGCGAGTACTTCATTGCAATAGAAAAGCAAAACACATGTAAATGGCAACACCGATGGATCCTGAGTCTCATACAATGTCGACCAATCACAACTATAGAATTTCGGGTAAAATCGAGTGAATTCGTTGGAAAGCATTAATCGTAGTGTGATCGTAGTGACTAATGGCCGACAACAGCTTGTTTACTTATATTGCTCGCGTATTGTTTTAAAATGAGTTTGGTTACTGAAGTTAATTTCAAAAATTTCAATGGTGACTTAGTGGAATATTTGTTATCCCATAACTTTAGTGCACTAAGTTATGAGGATAAAGTTTCGATAAAAACATTGCGACCTACCCCTGAATTAAACAATTTGGTGCAGCGTAACAGACAACAAAACCGCGGTTTTAATACAAGAAATTATGAGAGACATCCTTGCGTAACCGGATCACAGGTAAAAAATAAATTATTTTGTTGGCAGTGTTTACTTTTTACTAGGGAAAATGTCTCTGTTTGGGGCCGCTTAGGATTTGAGGATTTAATTCTATAGTTGAAAGTGAGGAATTTTTCAAAGATAAAGTAACTTTAAATACCGCACGCGGATTAATATCTTACTTACAAGATAAGGAATTTATATATTTTTTAAACATCTTTAAATTAATTTTTGAATAAACAGAAATAGTTTTTCAAATCTTACAGCACAAGTTTTCAGATGTAATTTACTCACGAAATCGGCTCAAGTTTCTTTTGGAAAAAAATTCAGAATTTCGTGCAGAAGTTTATTTTAAAAAACTATATTTTCAAACTACTGATGATACGACTCAATTTAGCCCAAAACGAAAGAAATTCAGTTACGCAGATATGGAGCTTCACTAGGTATAAGCAAATATTTTATGAAATTTTGATACTATTAGGGGTCAAATAGAAATAAGGTTCTCTGATTTGAAAGAACTGCATTTCTTCGATTTAATTAATAAAAATTTGTTTACCGGATTTTCGGCTAATTTTCCAGATAACCTTTTGGAAAATTTATGTCAAAAATACACTTTTTTTGATAAGGTGGCCATAAAAAGTGAACTGTGTGTTGTTTATAATGACAATGAAATCTTGGGGCAAAATGAAAATCATGTGAAAATAAAAAAATACCTTTGTGATAATGATTTGAATCAAGATGTACCCCAAGTTTATAAACTCTTATGTCTAATTGTTTCTATCCCGGTGACATCGGCTTCCGTAGAGCGCTCGTTTTCCACTCTTAAAAGAATTAAAACTTATTTACGAAATTCAATGAGCCAGGATCGTTTGAAAAATATTAGTTTGTTGTCTATTGAAAAGGAATTGGTAAAACTTTTGGCGAAAGACAAAAAATGTTATGAGGATATTATAGATCATTTTGCTAACGTTAAAGATCGCAGAATCCCGCTAATCTTCAAAAATATATAATAACTTTTTATTTGCTCTCACCAGCTGTTAACAAATTCGTTAAGTAGGTAGGTAGGTACCTATTTTGTGAAAGAAAAAAAATTTGATGAATAGATGAATTGATTAATTGGCTGAGAAGAGTTTTTGTGATTATTGTAAATAGGAGTTGTAGGTCTCAAGGTAGACACTCGAAAGTGAAAACAAATTAATAGCTTAGGGTGCTTGCTTTACTTTGATTTTCTTTAAATTATAAGGCGGTTGACCTTGAAATCCTAAAAATTTTCGCCTATGGTGTATTTTTTAACACCTCTTGTAGCCTCCTTAAACCAAAACCTCACGAGCCGCCACTGATATATATATATATATATATATATATATATATATATGCATGCATATATATATATAAATATATATATATATATATATATATATATATATATATATATATATATATATATATATATATATATATATATATATATATATATGTATATGTATGTATGTATTTGCGTATTTCGAGAACTCCTCTAACAATTTGGATTAAATTTTGTATTCAGATAGGTCTTTGCTTTTCAGTTTACAACGTATAGAGTATTTCATGTGAAGAAGTGAATTTTACACAAAAATACACATCTCGTAAATTTTTGTAGTATATATATTGTTTCAGACGATTAATAATCAACTGTCACCTAGAAATTTTGGGAGATGGTGATGACGTTATTCAAATATTGTTTAGACCGCACTTCGCTCGTTCGCTCAGTTCCATAATCTTCGAAATGAGAATATTCATTCATACCTAACTTAAATACTTTTACGATAGTTTTTAGCTCATATGTTACGCATCAGTGCCAGAATAGTTTACTTAATTTTCATTTCTTTATGTCGATATAATAGCTAAACATAATTCAATTGTATATTTGATTCTTCTAATGAACAGTATGAAAAATAAGACAGAATGGACGTAAACCAAAAATTTTCTCCAGATAAATATGAAAAATGTGAATATATAGCTGTTTCATAGCCGAAGTAGGCGAGTATTAATGGTTGCAATAAGATCGCATAAATCTTCTTGCCGTCCCGTGAAATCGATCACATTTATCCGCAGATAAGCCGTTCGTCCGCGGAAAAATGCCCCGGGGAGAGCTATGAGGAGCAGCAGAAATCGTGGAGATGAATCCTCACCGGTGAGATGGAAAGGAAGCGATCCGTCAGGAGGCACAGGAGAAACGAGAGATCATTCTCAAAGAGGTGCAAGGATTATGTCAGGACGTTTATCGCCTTTCTCTTCAGTAATCTTGGCATTATTGGCCTTGTGGTGAGTTTCTTACTGATCATGATAAAAGTTGAATAAAATAGAATAAAGGAGAATCACTTAAATTAGCCAAATGAAAATAGTGTCAAAAACTCTATCGCAGCGAGCTGCATTAGAAGAGCAGGTTTCATAACGTATCCAGTTTAAAAAATATATTCATACAATATTTATTTCCTCCCCGGGGGATCAACCCCCAACCAATTCGTACCAAAACCAATCACATCCAAGGTATTATACGAAACTACGTACTTACAAACTTTTAACCCTATTTCTATAAAATTGCGCCCTTTATCGTGTAAACAAGATTTATTTCCTCCTCCGGGGGACAACCCTCCAACCAATTCATATAGAAATAAATAGCATCCAAGATATCGTACGAAACTACCTACCTTAAATACAAAGTTTCAATCCTATGGTACCAAAATTGCTCCTTCTATCGTGTAAAGAAGATTTAGTTTCCTGGGATTCAACCCCCCAACCAATTCACATTAAAACCTATTCCATTCAATATATCATACAAAACTACCTACTCACGAACTTTCAATCCTATTGCTCCAAAATTACGCCCTTTATCATGTAAACAAGATTTATTTCTTCCCCCAGGGGGTCAATCCCCCAACCAATTCGAACCAAAACCAATCCCATCGAAGATATCTTTCGAAAATACCTATCTACAAACTTTTATTTACAACCATATATGTAATGCTGTCATTACAAACGTCATTGAAGGTTGGGAAGTGTCACATTACACACCTCTACTTCCCGCCCTCACTTCCCGCCCCCACTTCCCACCCTCACTTCCCGCCCTCATTTTGGGCCTAAAGCTCACATTTTGTCGTTTTAGGAAGGCTAGCAGTTTCCCATGTTTGAAAATATCAGTTTTTTCTTCAATTTCTAGCATCGTTCGTATCATACTGCACATTCTCCACAAAGTAGACGGCTTCTTTAGTCTATTATGTTCTCCAAAATATGCCAGGAGTACACTTTCGGAATCAATATTTTTAACCTTTTTTTCTTCGCACCACTTCCTATATAATGCAATGGCTTTTAGATACCGATGCTCACTTTTCTCTGGCACCAAGCCCTGGACTGCTGCATGAGCAGCCTGTCGTACTTCTGGTGGAGTACAATCCATAAATTTTTCTTCGGCATGTTTTTCAATTTATTATTCGCGAATTTAATATCCGACTTTATCTGACATTTATTGACTTCGTCTGACATTTATTTATATTGGTGACAATTGTATACACAGTAGTCACGATAACAATATATCTACTTAATTATTCCGCGTTCTTGGTAATTTGTCGTTAAATGTAATATTTTAGGTATGTTCAGAACGAAACAGAAATTTATTAATTTTGATCGAAATATGATGGTTGTAAATAAAATAGTATACAAACCTCGGTAGGAAGTTTCATTCCTGTCTCGAGATTATAGTTAACCTCGACGCTTAGCGTCTCGGTTAACCAACTAATCTCACGACAGGAATGAATCACTTCCCACCTCGGTGTGTAATATACATTTTTTTTTTTTTTTTTTTACGAAGAGGAAATGCCTTTACGCACTAAGAGTGTGGGGCTCATTTTGCATACTACCCACTAAAACCTCTCCGGTTAATCGTCGTCAGGTTCTCTAGTTGTTCAGAGAATAACTGATTTGATCGCCACTCCTGTAGCATGAGGAGCGGAATCAGGCGCATGCCCATACCATCACTCCTCCTCTACAATTATTCGTTTCTCTCTTTAATTATTGTCTATCTCCTTCTTGTTGGATTCTGTCTTGCCTTTCCTTCAGAGCCATTATTTCCACAATGTACTCGAAAATAACATTCCAATTTCTCTTACTACTTAGCATAGTACTGATAATATTATCCTTATTTGGGGTTTGCTTCAACATTCCCCACGCCCGGTTCCTATTTTTTGTCCATCTATCACATACAAAGATTGCATGCTCCGGACTGTCACATATTTCACAAGACCTACACCGGTCATCCTGCGTTTTTCGAATTCTATGGGTAAAAGTACCATAGGATCCATGCATAGAGAAACTGGGTTAAGTAATAGTTACTTTTCCTATGGCTACACTTCACCCATTCTCCTATGTCAGGGATAAGTTTCTTTATCCACTCATAATGTGTAAAATACTATTAACCCTATTACTCCCAAAATTCGAACCAAAAACAATCCCATCCAAGATATCATGCGAAACTACCTATTTACAAACTTTCAACCCTATTGCTTCAAATTGCGACCTTTATCGTGTAAACACGATTTATTTTTCCCCCAGTGGGGTCAATCCCCCAACCAATTCGAACCAAAAACAATCCTATCCAAGATATCATACGAAACTACCTATTCACAAATTTTCAACCCTATTGCTTCAAAATTGTGCCCGTTATCGTTGTATCCCACCTGCAGACTGATGATACATTGTGTGTGCATTTTGATGTTTTGTTACTTTTAGATCTTATGCTCCTGAAGAAGTCACAAAGTAGTGACGAAATATTGAGCTTGTAAGGAAATAAAGTATTACACAGACCGCAATCCCGATATTTTTATATTCAACTTCATTCATTTGTACGGTCGAAAAAGACGATTATTTATCTATATATATATATATATATATATATATATATATATATATATATATATATATATATATATATATATATATATATATAAGTGAAACTAGGATATTTATTTGAAACTAATCAAACAAACCTCCTAGCGAAGCTGGTTATAAGAGTTCACGAAAGCATCGAAATATCTATATCTACCTACCTTGGACGGTACTCCTTCAAAAATATGGTTGAATGAAACCCACGGTACCCCGCTATTCTCCGCTCCTTAACAGTTCTGGAAGAAATTCCAACAGCAGTTTATAGAACTAAAGAAGTTATAACAATGTTCTAAAGTTAATCTTGATAGCATTCGTAGCTTAGAAGATATTAAAAAAATTACATCTTTTTTTCAAACTTCAACACCCTGTATTTCGGCGAGGAAGCATTTGCGGACCTACATTTATTGGAACTTTTTTCCTTAAAATGTCTTAAAGAATAACCCCTCGAAAATTTCTGGCGTTATTCTGGAACACCCTGTATATATATATATATATATATACAATGTGAATCTCTTTTTTCATATCTGTAACGGCTCATATTATTTTTGAAAAAGTGTTTATTTGTAGAACAAAATTTAAGCATTGTTGCATGTACAATACATAGACCTGTTTCAGATTGGTTACACTATGGGGGGAGCTCTCATCTTCAGAGCCATCGAAAAAGACTATAATCTTCAAGTGAAAGCTGACGTAGCTAATTCTAAATTAAACGCGGTTACCCAAATCTGGAATTTTACAGTTTTCATGAATCCTTTTCACGAAGATGAATATAGAGGCATGTTGGAAGAGCAGTTGATGAACTTTCAAACGAGTATAGTGACCTCAGTTAGAAAAGGGTATGATGGATCGAGACTATCATATTCTGAGCAGTGGAGTATTGCAGGAGCGTTCTTGTACTCTTTGACGCTCATAACGACTATAGGTAAGATTCTTCAATTATTTTTTCAATTTAGTGTTAACAAATTTATCTTGAAAAGAAGTCCTAATTTTTTTGTTTTTTTTGTATAACTATGGAAATATTAGAGTTAAGGATGTTGATACTTTGCTGCATATAACGCTATATATACATATATTTACTATATTTAACATACTGTTTTCAGGAACACCTAATTAGGGGTCATTCATAAATTAAGTCACGAGAACTTGGTTTTTTAGTCCCCCCTCCTGTCCTTGTCATAGGTGGACATCTTGTGAAACTCCTTCCCCCCTTGTATGACGTCACATATTTTTCAATTTTATATTTAAAGGTTATCAAAGTACAACAGCAGTTTTTCCAAATTTTTTAAATTTAAATTGAAGATAATCCTTAATAAAATTAACAAGAAGTCAAATATTTTACATAATGGTAAAAGAAAAGATTAATAAAAAAAGTTAACAAATGAATTTAGATTTTAAAGAAATGTGACGTCACAAGCTTTTGACTATCATATTCAGAGCAGTGGAGTATTGCAGGAGCGTTCTTGTAGTCTTTAACGCTTATAACGACTATAGGTAAGATTCCTCCATCAATCTGAAAATAATGGAGTTAAAGATGTTGATCCTTTGCTGCATATAACGCAGTATGTTAAATATAGTAAATGTTTTCAGGAACACACCTAATTAGGGGCTATCCATAAATTAAGTCACGAGAACTTTATGGTTTTTTTGCCCCCCCTGTCCTCGTCACAGGTGGACACACTTGTGAAACTCCTTCCCCCTTGTGTGACGTCACATATTTTTCAATTTTATATTTAGAGATCATCAAATTGAAACAGCAGTTTTTCCAAATTTTTTAAAATTGAAGATAATCTTTAATAAAATTAACATAAAGTCAAATATTTTACATAATGGACAAAAGAAAAAAGATTAATTTCAAATTTACAATTTAACAAAATGTGACTTTACAAGTTTTGGACCCCCCTTCCTATCCTTTGTCACACAATGTCACATTTCTTTGACCCCCTGTCCCCCTTAACGCGTGATGTAATTTATGGATGACCCCTTAGAAAATCGAATAGATATAGAGACGCGGGTATGTAGCTATCAGTGTATTAGGTTATTTTATATTCTACTATTTAGAAGCTAGATCTTCAATGAATGTTGATTAGGTATATACGAGTACATAATTTAGATATATAGTTACATAGCCCGACTACCAGTCCCCCCGACATGAGAGCACAGCGGGCAGTGCTGCCATGTTGTAAAATTTTACAGTGAATTCTATGAAATAAATCTGATTTGGGATAGGTTAGGTTATATAATTGATTTTTTTTACTTCGAAAAACTTCACACATCGAATTCTCTATAATTTTAGTAAAATTGAAAAACGATTTTTGTATTCACGTGTTGTGGCCTATTACTGTACTGATGGCAACATCAACTAGATAAATTAATTTGGTAATAAAAACCTTAATTGATTGAAAATCCTAGCCAATATATATATATATATATATATATATATATATATATATATATATATATATATACATATAGATTATATTTAACATAGAAGATGTTTGAAAACTTTGAAACTTAATATATTGAAAAAAATTCAAGAAATATCAAAATATCCTTTGTTTCATATATTATTTGTTGTTGTTTTTATGTTTGTTATATTTTTTGTGATTTCGAAAAATTGTTATTTCATTGCTTTTTCTCTTGAAGGACGCACCTGAAAGAATGTTATGAAGTAATACACTTATGTAGTTTGTATTATTCAGTATTTATACACTTCCAATATTTCTTATTGTTTCTTTTAAGTGATTATAGAATTCTATTTATGAATATTTTCTGTGCGATGTAAAAAATTTATGGCGGTGATCATGCATAAGTGGTTTGAAAATGAGATATTTCATAATGATTTGAATTTTCATTCTCAAAGTTGATAAAATGCTTGAGTGAATGGAGCATTTGCATATTTTTAAATTGCTCATTTCATATTTAACTATAATCTCTGCAGGTATCTCTCAACCTTTTTTGTGTGCAGAAAAATCTGTATTTAGTGAAAAGTTTCACAGAAACATATTCACTCATAACTTCTGCTCATAGTAGTCAGTTTTATTTCTGATATTATGGTATCGATGCAATTTCACAGAAAATTGAACAAATTAGTTTCACATTGACGGCCACCCTAAGTTCCCGGTGAGAAAATTGACTTATAATTTGCACGCAAGTTAGGTTCCCGGAAATCTACTGGCACGCATTTCTAGGATTTCCTTCTGAGGTTTCCATGCAACAACTTCATAATTTGATGAATCCGATACAAATATCTCGACATCCATTTTCCGTCCTTTTGTTGGGTTTTTTCGAGAACCGGCACGACCTTACCACGAAGGATTGATTTATCGAACAAGTTTTCAATTGAACTTTACACTCTAGAGATTTGGCAAGTGAAAGCTAGGCCTAAAAATGTGGAACAGTAACATTCACGCGCTAGCTGTATTCCTATATGCGTGATGTCACGTTTAGTTCAAACTGACTTGGACTCTTTATTTGTATGGTTATGTGATGGTAATTTGAAAATCAATGTTGAAAAATCTAATTATATGCTACTTGGTAGTGAATATAAGACGCGAAAACTGAATATAATTGATTTGAGAATAATGATAGATAGGGTCGCAATTCAAAGAGTAAATAAGATGAAATATTTGGGCGTCATAATAGATGAAAATCTAAATTTCAAATCACATGCAGAATATATAGCAAATAAAATGTCAAAAAAAATTCACTTTATTGCAAGATTAAGAAATAAATTAGATATGAACACAACTTTGATGTTATTCAAGACACTTGCACTGCCTCATATTGAGTATTGTTCTACACTTCTTTTCAATCTGCAAAAAAATAGTGTTGATAGGTTACAAAAAATTCAAAACCGAGGTATGAGAATAATTTTAAAATGTAATAATCAAACGCCAATCAAAAATATGTTGAATGTGTTACAGTTGATGAGTGTTAACCAGAGAATAACCTATAGGACATTGAACTATATATATAAGATGAAAGAAAATATGTTACCTAGTTATTTAAGTGAAACTCTACATTTTGTAAATGAGTTGCATGAGCATGATACTAGACATCGAAACGATTTCATGATAAGTAAATATAATACTCATTTTATGTACAAATCCATAATGAGCAGGGGACTTATTTTGTATAATAATCTGCCAATCAGCAGTAAATATTGTAAAAATTATAGAGTATTTAAGAAATCTCTGATAGTGTTAGGAGTCGAGAGGATAGAATCATAGACACTGTTTTTTAGTATTTTGTTAGTTACATGAGTTTTGTTTATAATAAGATTGACGTTTGTTTTTAAAAACCGTCAAATAAAAGAGTCATTATTTCAACCGAAAATATCCTGTATTTCTTTAAAATCTCCATATATTACATTAATTGGCGACCGTGACAGGACAAGTTATTATGGAGAATCTATCGAAGGTAAAGAAAGAACGGGATATATTAAGAAAAATGTTCACCAAGTCATGCCATGATTTGGAAATGGAATTGGAGATCCGGCCATTGAAAAAGGACAATATCATAGCCCGATTGGCACAAATTGAAGATAAAGGGTCCAGGTTATTCGTCTTTGATGAGCAGATCCGTAGATTAACATTGAATGATATTGATGATGAAGAAATGGAAATCGAGTATGAAGCAGTAGAGAAGTTTCGTGAGTATTTGATAATGTGTAGGTCGAAATGTGAGTCTGTCTTAGTAAACGAAAGAAATCAAGATGAAGCAAGTTCCAGTGTGGATTTCGGGAAAGGAATCGTCTAATGTCAGGAGACATTTCAAACTTCCCAAATTTGAATTGAAGAAATTTGATGGAGATGTTCGAAACTGGATAGGATTTTGGGGTCAATTCCGAAAAGATTCACGAGGATAAGGAAGCTTGAAGCGGAGGACAGAATTTCAATATCTACTGCAGTCCATGGAGACAGGTAGCGCGGCGAAAGCTTTAGTTGATAGTTTTCCATCGTCTGCATCAAACTATGGAAAAAGCTATTGAACAACTGAAGGCAAGATTCGCGAGGGATGAATTCCTCATCGAAGTATACGTAAGGGAACTTCTAAACCTGGTGTTGAAAACAGGCCACAAATAAAACAGGTATTGTCATTGACATTTCTATTTGACAAATTAGAAACATATCTCAGAGCCTTAGAATCATTAGGTGTTACCAGTGACAAATATGCTGCCATGCTGTACCCGTTAGCTGAGTCCGCACTTCCTGAGGACATTTTGAGGGCTTGGGAGAGACATCGTAGTAATATTCATGCAAAGATTTGAAAGCAACTGATAAAGACAAATCCATTAATTATTTGAATATTTTACTAGATTTTCTACGATCTGAAGTGGAAAGCGAGGAGCGCATTAGTCTGGCCAAAAACAAGTTTCACTACTGAGAAAGAAAAAGAAAAGCTATACAAGAATTAAACCATCTTCAGAAAGATATAAGGAGGAAAGAGGTGAACCTAATTTATATACAGCTGCGACAATTTTTTCTGGCGGATAAATATGGTAAGAAAAACTTCATTGTGTATATTTTGCGAAGGAAAATCACATCTAAGTCAGGATTGCATTAAAGCACGAGCACTTTCTATTAACAGAAAGAAAGGAAATTGTCACGAAAAAGAATGCTTGCTTTGGTTGTTTGAAACCCAATCATAGTATCAAAAAATGCAAAGCTTTCATAAAATGTATTATATGTAGTAAAAGGCATTTTCCAATATTATGCAATGATTTATTGATATCCCCAGTCTGAAGATGTTCGCAAAATCTCGAGAAACAAATAACGTGGAGAATGTAATGATGAGCAACAATACCACAGGAACTCTTTTACAAACCGTTGTTGTCAAACTGGTAAGCGATTCAGGTTTCAAAAAATTGTCAGGGCATTACTTGATTCCGCATCTCAGCGTTTCATATATTCTCTCTGATTACGCAAGAAATATGAAATTGAAAAAGTTCAGGGACGAAATTATTGTACAATGTGTTTTTTGGCGGAAGACAAATCAGCTCACTGAGGTCTCACGCCTTTATATAAAATTGCAATCGAAGACTTGAATTGCTCTTGTTAAACTTGAATATTGGCTTTAGAACAGGAAAAATTATGCCAGTTTTGTCCCTGGATTAGAAGAATGTCCATATTATCAATTATTCTGAAAGAGAAAAAACATGATAGTGTCTGATGTTTGAAATAGGAAATAGATGAAATAGGATTACTTTTGGGAGCCGATATTTACGGGTAAAACTTTTAACTGGTAGAGTAGAACAGATTGATGATCTTATAGCAGTAGAAACATATTTTGGGTGGACAATAATGGGATCATTCCATCAGAAAACACATTGAGAAACCACATTCACAACGCTTTGTTCTTTCAATGACTCAACAATATCTGATTTGTGGAGCTTAGATGTCTGGGGATTTCGGATCCAGTTTCTATCAAAAAAACGGGGATACTTTAGAAGCCGAAGTCAGTTGAACTTTTAATAAGACAGTAAAATTCAATAGAGAAAATAGATATGAAATAAAATTGCCATGGATTGAAGGTCACCCTGTATTATTGAATAATAGAGGAAATAGCAGAAAGTAGGCTTTCATCAACAACAAAAAGGTTTGATTAGTTTAGGAAAAATATCAAGACTATAACAAAGTTTTCACTGAGTGGGAAAACCTTGGCATAATCGAACAAATAACTTCAATATCACAAAATAGTAAAGAACATTATATACCGCATCATCCAGTCATAAAAGAAACGAGTTTCACTACGAAAATAAGGCCAGTCTTTGATGCATCAGCAAAAGATAAAAATGGTATTTCTTTGAATAGTTGCCTAATGAAAGGACCAAATTTGATAGAACTCATTCCTATTATCCTTCTCAAATTCAGACTTGGCATGATCGGGGTAACTTCCGATATCAAGAAAGCTTTTCTACAAATAGGAATAGCAGTAGAAGATAGGGATATTCTCAGGTTCCTTTGGTGGGATGATTTGTCTTCAAAAAAGAGTCATTATTTCAACCGAAAATATCCTGTATTTCTTTAAAATCTCCATATATTACAGATAGTATATGTATTTGAAAATTTTTTTTTATGGACATTATGGATGTAATGATTATTTTTGTTATCAATAGCTGTATGCTAAATAAAGGTATTATTATTATTATTATTATTGTATGTATTTTGAAAGACGACGCTTTCATCTCAGGAGGCACGTTTAGTTTAAGAGATAGATAAATTTAATATGTTAATTGAAAACTATGAAATATTTTTGCTTTCAAGTAAATACATATTCTTGGGAATTTATATTGAAGTAAGTATTGGTTATTTATTATAAATTATGTATGATTTTGAAGTGGAAATTTTGTTATAATAAACTACTATCCACACGTTTAATGAAAATCAGGGATCGGAATTAATCATTGAAAAAAACAATTTATTCTATAAAATATATGAATATATATATATATATATATATATATATATATATATATATATATACACAGGGTGGCTCACCACATTCGCCTCGGTGTTTCAATGAGAAATGAAAAGAATGCGATATTTTTTTTTGCACAGTCATATGTGAGCCCATGAGGAGCATATTCTAAAATTATTTTGAAATATACAGGGCGACTCAAAAAAAAAGGTACATATCAAAGTTATATTTTTTCTTATGAAACACCCTATATTTTTTTATATTTTCAGATACTATAGACCAAATAAAGGTAAGTTACTGTTATATTTCCTATACCTAAAACTAACCGTTGCTGAGAAATTTTGAGAAATTAAAAAATACGGACCATAATTTAAAAATTGTTTACACCCTGTAACATGTAACAAGCTGCTTGTAGCTGAATTTACTGCTTAGGTGAAAGTTTAAAGTTAATTACCACATAAAAGTTTCATTTCAATATTGTACAGAGTGATGAAAAAATTGCATCAAAGTTTGGGCACATTTTTTATTGAATAACTTCTTAAAGTTAAATGGAACATCCTGTATTTAATGGCATATTTTGATGCAGAATTAGATTTCCTTTAAACCTATATTATTGTTTTGGATTGATTGGGCCGATACTTGGTGTAAATTAATAAACATATTAAAACAATGGTTAAAAATAACAATTTACACATTTATATAAATGTGTAAATTGTTATTTTTAACCATTGTTTTAATATATATCATTGTTCCCTATACCTATGTCTCATGATTTTTACGCAAAAGACGTTTTTATATTCTACTTATGAGCAATTTCTTTATCTTAAAAATGGAACATCCTGTATTGTAATTGAAAAGCATTTCTGAAATCTTTTTACTAAGGAAGACGACGATTCGCTAAAAGCACGAGTTTACATTTTTGCAAATCCTGTGTATCTCAAGCAAAATGCAGGCACAAGTATAAATTCAAATTTATTGCCACTTCTAAACTTTTGAAACATTCTTGAAAATGAAGGATCACCTGTCATAGCTATTGACATGAAATATGTTAAATTCCCCTGTTTATTAGAAAAGGTATTAGACTTTATCGTGGAATCCTAAAATAATATTATTATGGGGTAAATAAAAATTACATTTCAATATGACTGTCATGAAAGTTACGATTTCTTATACCTATGCTACTACTTTTTTCAATAGTAGGCTTTGGCCTAGATGACGTTAGTTTTTGTTTTGAAGGAACAATTATTTGACAGGTAAAATACTTAATCAAACCATTGTCATAGTGTAAAGTATTTTAAAATTTTGAAAGATTGTTACATTTTAATTAGTTAAAATGAGAATTCACACTCGGCACGAACGAATTTATATGATTTCGATCAACGGATGTGGATGCAGTTAGATGGTTTACCTGCCCACTTAGATAGACGTGCTAGAAACGAGTTAGATCGACAATATCCAAATAGATGGAAAGGACGAGGACGTCCACAGAACTGGCCAGCCAGGTCTCCGGAACTAATAAGTACCGACTTTTTTTATGGGGTTATATAAAAAATGTTGTTTACAATATACTGCCAACGACACCTCAGGATATGAAAGTAAGAATAAGAAGAGCGTTTCGTTCCATACCGCAAAACATGTTATAAGAGTTCAGCACTCATTTCATAAAGAGTTCACTTATGCATCGAGAATAATGGGCACTTCTTTGAGCATTTGTTAAAATAATAATTCTTTCACCTTTGTTAATTTTTCAATAAAATGAGTTCAAAAATGTTTTCAGCTTTTCATTACAATACTAAAACGTCTTTTGCGTAAAAATCATGAGAGGTAGGTATAGGGAACCTATACATAGTTTTAAAGGGAATCTAATTCTGCGTCAAAATATGCCATTAAATACAGGATATTTCATTTAACTTTAAGAAGTTATTACCTAAAAACCACCACTCTGTACAATATTGAAATGAAACTTTTATGTGGTAATTAACTTTAACCTTTTAGCTAAGCAGTAGATTCAGCTACAAGCAGCTCGTTACATGTTACAGAGTGTGAACAATTTTTAAATTATGGTCCGTATTTTTTAATTTCTCAAAATTATTTCTCAGCAACGGTTAGTTTTAGGTATAGGAAATAGAACAGTAACTTACCTTTACTTGGTCTATAGTATCTGAAAATATAAAAAAACATAGGGTGTTCCATGAGAAAAGATATAACTTTGATATGTACATTTTTTTGGGTCACCCTGTATATTTCAAAATAATTTTAGAATATGCTCCTCATGGACCCACATATGACTGTGCTAAAATATCTTGGAGGGGGTGATCGTTCAAAGAGGTTGAAAATTGGAAAAAAAAATTATTCGAGCGCTTCAGATATATTCAGAAGGGATGTTACACAAACCCTGAAGGAGCTCCTATTCAAAAGACTGACGATTTGGACGTGACCAAAACTAATGGTCGATATTCGAAAATGAAAGAAAAAACATGACATTTCCTTCAAAATAAAAAAAATTAACCGTGATCGAAAATGTCCAGGTGACGTTTTCTTTTTGCAACTTTGCGAGACTCCTATTTCCTTATGTCACGCGCAATTTGTCAAATTAGTGAATTGCATAATCTTCTGCATGTAATATTAACTCACCTTGCCTAAATCTGACGAGCTCGAGATTTTCTAACGATCGATTTTTTTTACTAATCTAATCGGCTGCCCAAGATTCACGCCCCTATACTAAGGTTTCATGTATAGTGGGGGTACTTAACAGGGTGCAAGGTTTTACCCCTATGTTATTCTGCCTCGCTTGAGTAAATCCCAAAATCCCCGCTTGGGCTCCCCTACTACAAAAATATATATATTTCCGATAGTTTTGACATCATAGTTATTCACTGTTTCCGTTTTATGTTTTCTTGTGAATATTGTTATCAGAAAATATAATACATCAAACATAGCCTTAATTGAAATATTATTTTGGTTCTACTCAATTCTGTATAAACTTTGCTATCCTGAAAGGATCATTGTTTTAAATAGTTTCCATATGCTTGCGAAGAAACATATAAATCTTAATTTAATAATTCTGTTTTAATTTCATTCAATAACTTTCGAACGTTGTTTGTTTATTTCCTTCCGGCTGCAGTTTAATACAGCGTTTTTCAACCTTTCAGGATTCATGATTTTTCAATCATCATTTTCTTCGATATACACAATAAAATGTATACAATAATAACGTTTTTTGAGTTTTTCGGCTCTAAACCTACACTACGACTAACGAATAATGTTATAAAAATACTTTTTCATATTTAATAAATGAATAAATTGTTTCCAAACAAATGAATTGATTTATAGTTAATAAATTCTTCTATCAGTGAATAATTAAACCGCGATGAATATTTTTATGAATGATTTAGCTATATTTTAGTAGATAAACATTTTTTACTTAAGTTAACGCAGTTTTCTCGCTATTTTATAGTTTCTTGAGAAAAAAAAATTACGTGATATTTGATAAGATTTTCCTCGATATTTATATAAAATCTCAATTATCTAGGATTTTAAGTAAAATATTTATATAACTTTATATTTAAATAACTTCTTTGAACAACTTTTTGTTAATCATATTTATTATTATATCTGGTTAATAATTTATTATTGTTCATAACGATTTGCTCAATAATACCTTTCTCTTTGTTGAAATCATTGCCCAAGAATACCTTTCTCTTTTTTGAAATCGTTGCTTAATAATACTTTCTATTTTTTGAAATCATCGCCTTGATAATATCGTTCTCTTTGTTGAAATCATTGCTCAATAATAGCTTTCTATTTGTTGAAATCATCACCTTGATAATACCTTTCTATTTATTGAAATCATTGCTTAATAATACCTTTCTCTTTGTTGAAATCATTGCCTAATAATACCTTTCTATTTGTTGAAATCATTGTTTAATAATACCTCTCTCTTTGTTGAAATCATTGCTTAATAATACCTTCCTCTTTGTTGAAATTAACCTTAGAAAAAGTCATATTAACAAGTCGATGAATCGATGATGGGAACTATTATGTACCAATTAATAAAATGAATTAAACCACTATAGAAGTCTTAGCTGCATGCATGCAACTTCATAAAAGCAATTAATACATGAAACATAAAAACCCCATGCATTATCTTTCATTTTGTAAAAACCTGAATTAAAATTAAGTTTTAACAATGTACTCACCACAAATTCCATATATTGGAAAAGATGAATCAATATGTTTCGCATAAGAATGAAGACCTCTTTGATATTCACCAATCCTAAACTTTTATCTTCCTTCAAATAATCAATTGCTCTCTGTGAATCATTGCCTCTTTGACATAAAAAATAAACTGAAATATTTTATTATTTTAATACTGAATATAGTTATTAACGTAACAAGGCCGATATGTAGCAAATAACGGATGAGGTTGAATATAACTCAAGAGCGATATCAAAAAGAATATGGAAATTTTGAAATGTGGCGTAAAAGCAAGAATGTAAAGGTGGTTAATGAAGATGTATTATTAGCCTATGTGAAATGAAAATCAGAGGTTTATTCTCCCAACTCGATGTGGACCAAGATTTCAATGTTGTTATTGTAAGCAGAATGATGTTTTGAAATAAATATTCGAACAAGTGATTTCTTAACGGCCGCCGGCTGTTATAAAATTATAACGGCCGGCGGCCGTTAACACTGACTTTTCAATTGTCATCTGAATACTGTTAAATCAAAATAACAGTATGGGATTACGAAAAAAACTTAACTTAATGAAAAAGATAACCTTTAGATACTGTTGATTTATTAGATTCCAAAGTATTAATTATTTCTTCAAGATTTTTGTTATTTGTGATATGAGTAAAAGGCAAATTAATAGTGTTTGGTAGTTTACAAATCTCATACTCTAGCTTGGGTCGCATATCAAAAACGACAGAATTCTTTTCCAGATTCGCAAACTCCACCACACTAATATTTTCCATATCTGGTAGGATATTAATGTTGATCAACAAAAAAATATATATTTAATTCTTTCATTTTACCATGTCCAATAATGAAATGATAGTGCACTTGCATAAACATAAAATATTACATATTATATGAATATTTTATGTTAATGAAATCAATCAAACTGCATGTGAAAGTAAACTGAGAGGACTATGATAAAATGAAAAGAAATACTAGTCTTATAGGCCTCACAAATTACATGTTACGAATGGGTTAGGGATCCATTTCATAATATTCCCGAAAGGCACTCAATTGACGAGAAAGAAACTTTCCTAGACTTCAAGAGAAGTGGCGAAATCAAAAGACAATTTAGTAATAAATCACTTTTTGAATTTCGGGCAGGAGTAGATGATGAGTTTTCTGCAGTACAAACAAGGCAATTCGCATTCCATTACCATTTTAAACATCCTATACCTATGTGGAACTGGATTTTCTGCGGTGGTTTCTTTGAAACAAAATATAGATCTCAGCTAAATATAGAAAAAGCTTAGAGTGTCTGTTTCTAATATGAAGCCTTCCTTCGAAAAATTTTGCTCTGCAAGACAGGCAAGGAAGTCAATAATAATAATAATAATAATAATAATAATAATAATAATAATAATAATAATAATAATAATAATGATGATGATGATGATGATGATGATAATAATAATAATAATAATAATAATAATAATAATAATAATAATAATAATAATAATAATGATAATAATAATAATAATAAATATCTTTATTTCAGAATATGCAACATGCTACATAGAATGAAATAGTGTCAAAAATATTTGGGACTTCACAATTTTCTTTTCCAATTTAATCAATATCTCTATAACATAACATCAAACTTACTGTTAAAAGTACTCAGACAGTGAGTATGGTTCCAAATCAATCAGCACCTTTTTAATTTTTCTTTTGAATAAACTAAACTTATTTATCACTTTATAACTATTTGGTAATTTATTAAAAATTCTAATACAATTATAAGACGGTTGTTTTTCACTTAAACTTAGTTTGTGTTTTGGATACTGTATGTCAAAAGTTCTTGTAGGGTAATTATGGAATGTTGGTTGTATGCTTCAACATTATATTCTTGTTTTTGAAAAAAAATGTCAAGCAATCACACAAATAAATACCACAGACTGTTAAAATATTATTTCTCCTGAATATTCCTCTACATGATTCCAAAAATTTCAACCCAAACATAATTCTTACAATTCTTTTCTGTACTTATAACAAATATCTCACCGACTCTTACACTTATTCCCCAGAATATAATTCCATATTTTAAAAGTGATTCAAAATTTGCAAAATAAATTGTTTTTATACAAGATTGACTCAAATAATTACAGAGAGATCTTATTCTATACCCTACTCAAATCAATTTCATTGCCGAGTAATCTATATGGCATGACCATTTCAAAAATTTGTCTATGTATACTCCCAAAATTTAGTTGATTCTTGCAGTTTTACATGGTTATTATCTATCTCAATGAATTCACTTTCAATTTTCGATCTATATGTGCCAAAAATTATTGCAGATGTTTTATCCTTATTTAAAATGAGCCTATTTTTTGCAAACCAGGAATTTATTTCTTTGATAGAATCTCGCGCATTAACTTCCTGCTGTTGGAAGTCACCAGCACTGATAATTACATTTGCATCATCTGCAAAACCTGTTATGCAATTAGAATTTATAGAGAACAAATCATTAATAAAAATCAAAAACAGAATTGGTCCCAATACACTTCCTTGAGGTACCCCAAATTTTGATTCTAATATTTCTGATTTGATTTCTTTCCCTTCCTTTAAAATACTAGGTAACTCTTTGTTGCCTTTCTGTTAGATATGACTGAAACCGACTCCAGCCGTTCCCCGTATGCCCATGCATTCTAATTTGCCTAATAGCAATTTCCCAACTAAGCAATCATAGGCGCTTGATTGATCCAATAATAATTCCATAATAATCCAATAATAATTATTAAATTTGTTTTTAATTTAGTTATGTTTAGATTCAGTAAGTTGTTTTAATTTAATAAGTTAATTATTGAATATTATGACGAAATGTATTTCAGTTTTGTATGCGTGTACTCTCCTTTCAGCTAGTGAATCAATTTTCTTAAATATTATTTTCTCTTGGATATACTTCTTCTCGAGGGGTGAATATCTGCCCCAAATCTTGTACACCTTAAATCATTTTCAAGAAATAAATCCTTATAAATCTCTGTCAGATCTCTTAAATCATCAATAAATCACCGATAAATCCTTATAAATTTCAAGCCAGTGGTAACACAGCCCGCAGCCTCGGTGCAAAACTCGACAGGAGCAAGGCGCATGCGTAATACATAAATAGCTGATTTAAATCCTCGGTATATCCTCGTAAATCCTCAATAAATCACCGTAAATCCTCAATAAATCACCGTAAATCCTCAGTAAATCACCGTAAATCCCCAATAAATCACTAAATCCTAGATAAATCACCGTAGATACTCGTAAACTTGTATTAAACCATCGTAATTAATTCATGTTGTACACCATAAATCACCAGATATTCACCCCTCCCTTCTCCTTTAGTGGGCTCACGCCCTCTTAAGGGGGCTAGCCCCACAGGTTGAGAATTGCTGATTCAATACATAATATATAGTGAAAGGAACTCCGTTCCAACCTGATGTCCCAAGACACCACTCGTATTCTTATTTTCCACTTTTAACTGACTTAGTTTCTTCCTGAAATAATGTTTGAATCTGGTGGATATTTTCTCGTTTCTAAGTTTTCCAATCTATAATTAACGACAACTTTTACAGTTATATATTCCCTCAAAACTTCAGCTCTAACTTACCCAGTTTGGTTTACGATATTATGGTAGCAACGGAACCTCACGGGAAATTCAACGAATTAATTTTACATTGACACCCCCTCTGAGAAAATAGACTTTAATTCGCACGCAAGTTCGGCTCTCAGTAATCTATCGGATTTGCTCCGACGTTTCCATGCAACAGAATCTCGTATACATGATGTGATGAATACGATACTAATATTTCGCCATTAGTTTTCCCTCTGTTTGTTAGGTTTTCCCGACAACCGGCTTCACCTTTAGGGATTTATTTATAACTCTCCATTTTTAACTGACTAAGTTTCTTGGTGAAATAATGGTTGAATCTAGTGGATATTTGCATGTCTCTGAGTTTTTCAATTTATATTTAAGGACAAATTTCACAGTTATATTTTCTCCAAAAACTTCAGCTCCAACTTATACACTTTGATACAAATATTTCGCCATTAGTTTTTCCTCTGTTTGTTGGGTTTTCCCAACAACCAGTACGAGCTATCTTCAGGGATTCCTTTATTACTTTCCATTTTTGAGTGGCTAAGTTTCTAAATCTATAATTGAAGAAAACTTTTCCAGTTACATTTTGATACCAAACTTAAGCTGTAAGTTACAGTACGGTATTTCATAGAGTATTTATTCTTCACGAACCAGTTTTTTGAATGAGTAAAAGTTGTGTTGATTGTTTCATACTTAAGTAACTAAATCTATATTCAACCATTGCTGCTTCAGGCATATAATCATTCAAAACTTCATCTACAAGTCGCAGCAATATATTTCACAACATAGGGGAGACCGGGTACAAAAGTAACATTTTGTACTTTCGCCTTGGTTTCTCGTTAGGTGTTTCTATTTCGCTGAAATTGATATAGCCATACATAAATTCTGTTTATGTTCTATACATTAGCATCTTAAATTACCTTATTTTTGTGTATTTTGCATGAATCAGAGAAAGGTTAAAAAAATTTGTCATCTGTTACTTTCGACCACGTTGGCGGACCGAAAGTAACACGTTGTGGGTCGAAAGTAACAGGGCAAAGGGGTTTGTAATGAATGTGATATGACATATTTAATCAAACAAATATTTATTGGAAAATTCAGTGTTAGTTTTCTCTATTCATCAGACTCGCAATTATGGCACACATAATTCATTGACGCATTTAGTACCTATGAGACCACATTTTGCATTCGAAACAATGTAAACTTTGCTCATTCAGTCGACTATTGCTAAAATTTTCTAAACAAACGAGGTAGAAGCAATCTTCGTCGCCTAATTTATTTTCCTTGTCTACAACTGCGCTAGTATTTCTAGCTTTCATTTTTTTATATATCTATGTAACATGGCAGACATTCATTTTTTTTTGCTATGGCTCTAATTTTTTCACCATCATTAAAATGCTCTTCAGCCGCTTTTCGATAGACTTCCATGTTAGTTGTTATTCGTGCGGTGGTTATTATGCGTTGTCGCGGCATTTTGTTGAAATAAACACACACACATATAAAAAGTTTACTTAGAGTAAATCAATATGGGGTCAAAAGTAACATGTTACTTATGTACCCTAAAATTTAAAAATGAACCTCTGAAGCCAAAAAAACGTCAACTTCTCTTAATACTATGCAACTGAAATTCAGTACATTGGACTAGCTTTCAGCGATGGACTGTTTAGGTTTTTCTCATGAAGTTACTTTGCCCTAGTAGAATCCCATCTACGATATGGCATTGCGTTTTGGGGATTTTGTAATCAAGAACTCTTTAATCAGGTATTCGTACTGCAAAGGAGGTCTCTTAGATATTTGTGTAGAGCTAACTATAGAGATAGCTGTAGACATCTCTTTGTACAACAGAGGATTCTAACTGTGGTGAGCATTTTTATTATGGAAGTGGTGTGCCTGATTCACAAGAGATGCGTTACTGATACTCGTGAGAATAGATTTTACAATACCAGACAGAGTAGGAATCATAATATTCATTTGCCAATACCTAAACTGAATTTAACGAAACACTCTAATATGTATGAAGGGAAGAAAATATTCAATAACCTACCACAGCTAACCAAGATTATATTGGATCATAAAATTTTCCGAAAATCGGTTAAAAATCTGCTTCTTGAGAAAGCATACTATAGCCTGCAGGAATATTATGTTGACATGCTTCAAAGGCCGTAAAGTGATGTTGCATATTATCATTGTTATTGTTGTTAGTTTCTTCATTGCACTTGTATGTAGATTGACATGTTGTTATCTGCTTGCTGAGATGTTTTTGTGTATGTGTACATGTATTGTGATTCAATTGCATTTATATTGTGCGGGGATATTGTGTTTCTTTTTTGTTATTATTGTTAATATTTCCTGTCTTTCATTCTTTGTTTTGACTGTGTGTATTGTATTTACACCTATCTGTTTTATATTTAATAATATATGACCAAATTTAAATTTGGATTTATATTTATATTTTATAACTTACTTTGTCAATAAGAATATTCTTGGACAATAAAGTATATATCTATCTAACTGTGCAAAATGAATTACTGCAAAAGCATGGAATAATAACTATGATATAATTTTAGAGCTAATAAAAATAAATATCCACTAAAATAATGACGAAATACAATGAAATGATTTAAGTAAAAAAAAAACATCATTGATTCTTATTTGGCAAAAGCGTTTGAGGCTTCACGTGCATATATATATATATATATATATATATATATATATATATATATATATATATATATATATATATATATATATATGTCACCGGAAAATAACAAGAACCGCAAGTTTATAAATTTCCTAGGAAATTTATAAACCTTCGTAGGATTCTAAACGAGAGATAAATTGTATTATTTTACGCCGATATTTTCGCAAATTGATAAACTTACCGAACTCAGGCGTAAAATAATAAGTAAGCAATAACCAAACATCATGTAAGCTCTGATTGGTTGAATAAGTCACGTGTTCCTTTTCCTTCCTCTCCACCGCCATTGGTCGCCACGGAACATAAACAAATCAGTTGCCCGTGTGTTTTTGTAAAGTTTTTAATATTACAACTATGTTGGAACTGTGAAAATAGTTTTATTTTGCTAAGGTTACTAAACTACACCCATAATGAACGACCTAGAAGCTGCGGACAGCCGAAATGGTGAAGATAGTGCGGTAAATGTTAGAAAATTTGTTGACGAAGTGAAATTTACCACAGAGCTACGAAAGTTTTATAGTGGCCATGGCCAAAGTAGTAAGAAATCGGAATGTATAGAGGAAAAAATTAAAAATGTCATTAAAATGTTTTATGATTGTTTTTTCTTTTTTAATAAACCTCTTTAATATCGTAGAACACCATTTCTGTTGTTTTATTTTGGTAGAGTGAAGTAGGGGTCATTAGCATATTATGTAAAAAAGTAACCCTGTATTATAGGTACCTACCTGCGTTACTTTTGTACCCTACAGCATTTTTGTTAGAACATGAAAGATAGCCTTGAAACGGAACATTCTAGACAAAAACGAATTTAAGCACTGTAAAATCAATCTAATCGAATATCATTAAGCAAATATTCAGATTAATATCATCCCTTTAATACTGCATAAACAGTAAATGAATAAACGTCAAAAAATTTACTTTTGATTTGTGAAATTACTTAGCGTCCTCTCACACGATTTAACAGTGCGAGGCGCGAGCGGCGATTGAATGCAACTGAAGGTGGCGCCACTGGCTATCACCTGACAGCAGCTAAGTGGTGTTTTGACAATTCTTCAAACCTACAGAGCATTTGTTACTTTCGACCCGCCGCTACTTTTGTACCCGGTCTCCCCTATTTAATTTTCATTGAACTATTTTTTTGATAAGATAATGGTTGTGAACGGTGAACAGTCAGTCAAAACTTCTTCAATATATACGCAAAGATAGCTTGCATAAATATATCTGTATTCAAACCTTAAGTTGCAAGTTGCAAATTAGGTGTGGATTTGCGCTAGTTTTTCGAGGTGCTCAATTCATATAGAATGAAAAAATTAACAGGATTATATAACTCATGTATGAATAAGCCAATAGAATCCGTGAATGTTGCCTAACTACTGCGTATAGATAAGTGAATATACCCTTGACGACGTGATATAATCGTTTTGGTGTTTCGCCTCGTGTCAAAATGTGGATATTTTCATATTGTCGATGTTTTGACGTTTGTCAAAAAAAATTAATATTTTATATTCGTTATATGATCGGAACGAATACCACTCGAGCAATCGAAAATAATCGATTATACTGACCTTGTCACTCGACGTGCGCTCTCGTGGATGTTTCGCAAAATACGTCTCGTGACTCGGAAGTATAATCGATTATTTTCGATGCTCTTCTGATATTATAACTGAATATTTTTCATAGAGATATTATAGATAGAGGCGACAAGCCATAGGCCGCTCTGTAAGTGGCAACGTCAGTCTCGAAACTCAGTGGGAGCGAAAGAGAGAGACGATCGCTGGGTTTTTCTGTCCTTGTCTACTCTGTACTCTATGATAGATATTAGAGAGAGACAGCCTAACTTTCAGATTCTCTCTCTCCCTCACCCGAGCTAACAAGTTTTAGGCTGGCTTGTCGCCTCTATCTGTAATATCTCTATGATATTTTTACTCAAAACTTAGGACTGTAGGAAATTTTAAAACGTATTAAATTTTGAGTGTTCAAGTTTTTTAATGAAATAATGGATGGATTTTCGTTTTTTGTTAGGAGCAACTCTTAGGAAAAGCGAAATCTTTTAACGGTTTGTAGGCATTCCGAGATGACTACAAGAAATGGACATTTATGCTGCATTTAAACCGCTGCAAGTGTTAGCTAACCGTTCCATAGATCTGAGGTAAGGTACAGAAACACTTTCTGATAGATTGATGTTCTAGATGTTGAGATATACATGTCAAATGATGTTTACTTTCTGCAAACCTTGTCTGGCAAGTGGATTGTGCTGCTGGTGGAATTATGTAGGAAATTGCTTCAGAAAACCTGCCGTGATGATTTATGTAAAAAAAACATAAGCCTGCAAACCTTCTTTCGATGTTTGAGCAGTAGACAGTAACAGCTGAACATAAAATGATGGGTCAACTAATAGCCTAACTGCTTTTTTGAATAGCTTGGAAACTCTAGAGCAAAAGGATGGGTATATATGTTTTGTCAATTATGAAAAAGCTTTTGACAATGTCCTACACGAATTTTTGATGGAATGTTTGAAAAGAAAAATCTGGATCCAAATGACATCAGAATAATACTAAATATGTACAGGAATCAAAATGCTTTCTCAAGAACAGTAATCGCAGATACTGAAGTCATAATTATCCAGGGTGGTATTCTGTTTCCACTATTGTTTAACTAATATTCCGATGAAACTTTTATGAACGCACTTCAGGATACAAAGGAAGGCATAAAAGTCAATGGAAAACTGGTAAATAACATACGGTATGCCGATGATACAGTATTGATTGCTGACAATGAACAAGATCTACGAAATCTAGTAGAGAAAATTGTACATGACGGAGAAGCATACGGTATTCAAATGAATTAAAAATAAAACCAATACAATGTAATTTTGAAAACCAATATTCCATTGAACAGGTTGAGAAATTCAGATACCTTGGCTGTTAGATGAATAAAATATTGGACCCGGATTAAGAGACAAAAAGCAGAATAGAACAGGGTTGAAACACATTCTATTCAAAAGACCTGACCCTTACTCTCCACTACCGCATGATGAAATGCTACATTCATTGTATCTTGGTATATGGAAGCATGAACGTAAAGAGTTAATACTTTCCGTATACTAGAATGCTTTGAGATGTGAATATTTCGTCGTATACTAAAAATTCCGTGTACTGATCACATCTGAAACGAAGAAGTCCTAGGACGTTTGGATATGGATCTAGAACTTTTAGAAATAATAAAGAAGCGAAAAACATCTTATCTTGGATACGTACTTATATACGAAAGATACAGTTTGATACAACTGATAATGAAAGGTCAGATTGAGAGAAAACGTGGCCCTAACAGACGACAAATTACATGGCTAAGAAACATCAAAGAGTGGACTAGGATAAGAAAAGCTTAGGATGAATAACAATTTGCAGAAGTCATCGCTATCTTTCACTAGAAGACAGCACCGAAAGAAGAAGAAGAAGGTTCCAGGAGTACAAAGAAGCAGACCTATTGAGTTTTATGAAGCAGTGATAGTTTCTTTAGTTCAAACAGAGTTTTTTTAAGCATGAAATAGATAACTACAACTTCTGTCCAACTGATTTAGCAATAATGTGAATTTGTTCGGGCGAGATTCAATTATAGTTTACGCTGATTTCTAAAAGATGTACTTTATTAACAGCATTATCATTTAGTTATCCAATTTATTCATTTATTTGGCGTATGGCTACATCACAGGTAAGTATATAACAAAAATAATAAAATTTAACAAACAAACATTAAGGTTACATATATATTCTATGAACTCGTTTGTCGTAATTAGGAAATCGGTTAGGTTGCCACCGTAGGAACTAATTATACAGTCCTCTACTATGTGTTTGATAGTCTGTCTTTCAGCGCCGCAGTCACAGTTTGGAGAAGGTATTTTCCTGATTTCCAATTCGTCCTTATTCTATTCAGTGTTGTCCAAATTCGTCTTGGTTGGTCAAAACCCTCTAGCTTGCTTGTAGCGTATGGCATATCCTGGTTAGCAGGTGTGGCATTCTTCTCGCAGTCTTCTTTCTACCGCTCAATTATGTTAAAGTTTTCTTCGATAAGAGTTTTTGCCATTTTTAGAGGGGGTTTTCGTGAACGTAGTCTATTTATTGTTCTGCCAATAATTGAGGATAGACGAGGAATTTTTTTCTTGAAAACATGGATGCCTGTGTTATGATAGTATTAAAAGGAGCAAATTATCAAATCTCCAGTTCTAAATGATTTTAAGGGAGCTATTCATGAATTTAGATTGCTTAATGTGTTGGTAGTAGGTTGAACATCTACTGAAAGGCCTCCTGCAGAACAATTTGTATTTCACCACAAATTATGCAAGTTTATTTTCACTCAGTTCCATAACACCTAGTTTGGTTCATGATATTATATTATCAATTATATTTTATAAAGTATAAACTTTAAAATAAAAACACTTGGCTTATGTTTCACAATATAAAAAATATTTAGATACTGTGTTTAGCAGTAATAAAAAGTCGACATGTTTCGAGTTATGAACTCATTATCAAATCGTAATTTATAAAACAGACAAAAGCAAAGGTGATACCTGAAAATCAATTTGTTCGTTCACAAGGGGTAATTTACTATTATGGGCGGAACTTATTTCGAGAATTCCAAGAAGGTCTGGGCGTTTACCCTTGTTACCTGAATGTAACAATTTGGTTTTGTTGAAATCCAGGAAGTGATTGAATTTTATACAATGTTCAGAGAAGCCAGTGGTATTTTTGTTTTGTAAAATTGACTTTTTATGTTCTTCAACACGAATATTTATATTCCTTCCTGTCTGTCCAATATAGAAAGCAGGACATTCGTCGCAAAATATTTTGTAAATACCACTGTTTTCTCCGATGTTAGATTTTTCTTCATTATTGACCAAGAATGACTTCAAGTTTCTTTTATTTGTACAAATTGTTTGAACGTTATTTTCCGATAGTTTGTTACAAATTTTGCTACTCAAATTAGGCACATAATTTATTGGGAAGTATTTTTGTTCTTCATTAATAGTTTGCGTGGTGTATATTGAATGCAACAGATACTTAATTCGCTTTTTCCCAATGAGCTTGTCGATAAGACTTTCATTGTAACCGTTATTGATGGCTAATAATTTAATTGTATTAACTTCAGTTTGAAAATTTGTTTCCGATAATGGAATCGTGAACAACCTATGTATGAACGAATGAAAAGCACTGAGTTTTATTTTAATGTGTTAGTTGCTGTCGCTGTGAATTAAAGTATCTGTGAAGGTTGGTTTTCTATAAATGTTGAAAGTAAGAGAATTCAAATTCCTAGCAATCTGAACGTCTAAGAAATTCAAGGTACCGTTTTCGTTTTCTACTTCTTTTGTAAATTGAATCGAGTTGTAGAAAGTATTTATATATTTAAGGAAATTATCTAACTGCCTATCTGTACCGGTCCAAATACTAAAATATCATGTACATAACGCCTCCATAATAAAACGTTAGTAATTAAATTATTGTCAGCATTGAAAATTTTTTCTTCTAAGTTATTCATGAAAATTTCACTCAACAAAGGCGATAACGGTGATCCCATGAGCAATCCGTCTTCTTGTTTGTATATTATATTATTAAATTTGAAATAACTCAGTTTCAAACATAAGTTTAAGGCAGACATTGTTTCGTTGACTGCTTGAGTTGTTAAATTTGGGTTCATCTCTAGATATCGCTTAACAATATTTTATCTTCTTGAGTTGGCGTGGAAGGAAATAAGTTGATAACGTCAAATGAAATTAATTTAGCATTTAAAGGAATTTTGATATTCTTAAGATGATTAACTAAAACTTTTCATTCGTTCATACATAGGTTGTTCACGATTCCATTATCGGAAACAAATTTTCAAACTGAAGTTAATACAATTAAATTATTAGCCATCAATAACGGTTACAATGAAAGTCTCATCGACAAGCTCATTGGGAAAAAACGAATAAAGTATTTGTTGCATTCAATATACCCCACGCAAACTATTAATGAAGAACAAAAATACTTCCCAATAAATTATGTGCCTAATTTGAGTAGCAAAATTTTTAACAGACTATCGAAAAATAACGTTAAAACAATTTGTACAAATAAAAGAAACTTGAAGTCATTTTTGGTCAATAATAAAGAAAAATCTAACATCGGAGAAAACAGTGGTAAGGTGAAGTGGGGTAAGTGTGTTTTCGGGGTAAGTGTGTAAACGCCAAATAATTCTCATTCCGATAACATACTGGTGTGGCTATCTATAAAACAGTATCTTAAGGTTCATAATAGGTCATTGTAAGCTACAGCCGAAGTTAAGATAATTGCTATATTGGCGGGAAAAGCTAATATTTCATAACCTCTCACCATACACAGTGCATGTAGTTGGTAGACGTTTACTCATCGTGTGACATCATAGTTCCAAGTTAGTTTTTTGAAGGTTTTTTACTACAAATATGGTAAGAAACAGTTCAATTTTAACCTACAGTCGTTATTTTTATTTTAGATTAAGCGTTTATTATTATTTTGTACTAGTACACACTTGTCCCACTAAAATTCTACTCTGTGGAAGTGTGTATTAATTCAGCTGGACAAGTGTGTACTAATAGTGAACATGAGAAAGCGGAAAAACAAAATGATGAACCTGGAACATCTAGCCATGTAGAACGAGATATCGGTTTTGGAATTGTGAAGCCAGATAACGGGAGTTCATTTGAAGAGCTGCTTCTGGAAATGGTGAAACAACACAGAGGAAAAGAAGACAAGAAACCTAGAAGAAAAATCGCGGGTGGAGCTGAAATTATAACTGCTTCAGAGGTAATTAAACGTTTACAGGAAATCCCAATTAAGAAGACAGTGAAAAAAAGTAAAGTCTCTAACGTAGTCAGTGAATCAGAAACATCATCAGATGAAGAAGTAGTTTGTGAAGATCAGAGTGACGATGATATTGACGAAGAATTTAGAGACCAGGAAGAATTGATCACATTTATGGATGAACTAAACAAAGAAAATTCAGATGTAGATGTTAGTGACTGGATATTGGTAGTATTCATGTTACTGTCAATAAAAAAAGAAGACGAAGAAGTAGAAATAAAATTTTTAAGAAAAGTTCATTCGTTAGATCCAACTGCTACAAATTCTTTCATCTGGGCTGACCCTGAGGAATGTGCTTTCATTGGATCTAAAGATATTATTATGGTTCTTCCAAAGCCAGTTGTTAGTTCATTAGTAATATAACTCGATTTATTCAAATATGTTACTTTACCTTTAGGATATATTCATGTTTTCTCTTCACTTTTAGTTATTCAGTTAATGTCCATTTCTTGTTAAAAAGTTTGTAACTTGAAGAGTTTGTAAGATAAAAATTTTTTTTTGCACCAGTCGAAAAATAATAATAATAAATATCGCCGTTTTACACACTTGCCCCAAACTTCTACATTTCTTGATATGTGCATTGCATTTGGCTTGCATACACACTTTCCCCGTTTCACAGGAGAACTGTGTACTATGGGCATAGAAATATATATAATATAGAAATAAATGCGAAAATGTGTCTATATCAAAGTTTTATTATGAGGATTTGTAGGAAATACCCATAACTATATTATGCCAAAATTTGAAATCTGCAACTCTAGTGCTTTGTTTAAAAATATGGTATATATACGAACTTTCCAAATATTGCTACACACTTACCCCACCTTACCTTATTTACAAAATATTTTGCGACGAATGTCCTGCTTTCTATATTGGACAGACAGGAAGGAATATAAATATTCTTGTTGAAGAACATAAAAAGTCAATTTTACAAAACAAAAATACCACTGGCTTCTCTGAACATTGTATAAAATTCAATCACTTCCTGGATTTCAACAAAACCAAATTGTTACATTCAGGTAACAAGGGTAAACGTCTTGACCTTCTCGAAATTATCGAAATAAGTTCCGCCCATAATAGTCAATTACCCCTTGTAAACGAACAAATTGATTTTCAGGTATCACCTTTGCTTTTGTCTGTTTTATAAATTACGATGCAATACTCTCCTGTAGTCAGTCTTGATAATGAGTTCATAACTCGAAACATGTCGACTTTTTATTACTACTAAATACAGTATCTAAATATTTTTTATATTGTGAAACATAAGCCAAGTGTTTTTATTTTAAAGTTTATACTTTCTTTATGATGTTTCACCAAGTGATGTGCAAGAATTCAATCTCAGTTAAGTGTTTTTATTTTAAAGTTTATACTTTCTTTATGATGTTTCACCAAGTTAATTATATTTTACGCGGAATTGATCGAATTATTTTCACGTCGACACTTCCTCGGGGAAAATTGACCTCTAATTCACAAGCAAGTGAATCTACAAGATAGAAGTTACTTCTGGGGATACCACGCAGCAGTATCTCTTATACACAATTTGATGAATACGATACAAATAACTCGCCTGCCGTTTCACTCCCGTTTGTTAGCCTTCCCGTACAGCTGGCACAACGTCACCTTTTGAGATTGATTTATTACTTCCCAAGTTATGCAGCCAGGAAGCGGCTGCACCCACGTCATGTTCATTTTTAAGCTGCTTTGTCCTAATTAAAATTTATTGAAACGACGTGTAATTTATCATTTTCCTACCGTAATGGGTTGCGAAAAGAGAGGAGTTCAACCGAGCTTTGTGTTCTTAGAAAATTACTGATGGATGAATATGGTGTTTTTTCGGCAGTAATGGCACAGTGCCCCACTGTTTCATTCAGGCGTAATGGAGGCTTTTATATTGGTTATTAAGTAATGAATTCAAATCTGAGACCTGTTTGAAATAAAGAAGTAAGATGTTATGTTTAGGCACATTCTTTGTAGCCTGGTTTGTTAGTGAATGCGCCTTGCAGGTTCATTATTCAATTGTATGGAAGTATTTAATCTTTGGGACGAAGATACACGAAATTAGTTTCATTTTCAATTATTCATTCTATTCTACATTTCAAAAATTGTCACAATATCGTAATTCCAAGGAAATTTTGCTGATTTCTTTTGAACATATTCTTGTATATTGTGTTTTGGACATTATTTTTCAACATAGATGCAGCGGTTAGGTTGAATCTTGATTCTGTTTGGTTGAAGGTTGCAGGGTTATTGTGGTTCAATTTTTTATAGCGTAGACGTTATCAAACTGTCTTGAAGTTTATTAAATA
>JARQZK010005194.1:145000-152500 GCA_030704885.1 Cynegetis impunctata
TTATCGAATTTATTCCATTTGGCTGTTCCACACTATATATATATATATATATATATATATATATATATATATATATATATATATATATATATATACATATACATTTACAGCAAAAACAGGCCATTGAATTATGAAAAATTTTACTAATGACTTTTGAAAGATCGTAATCTAAAAGTAGCTTAACAAGTGTGCTGCAAATTTCAGGTTATGGAAACATCACAACACATACTATGGCCGGCCAAATAATGACAATATTTTATGCTATCATCGGCATGCCACTATTCCTACTATATTTATCGAACATTGGTGACTTACTTGCGAAATCCTTCAAGTGGATTTACGCCAACATATGTCTATGTCGATGGTGCCCAGGTGTGGCTTCTAGAAGAGCTGAAAGGAAAAGAAGAGCCGACAGAATGAGAGACTATGCCGAAGAGGAAGAATCTTCCGATGGAAGTTCAAAGGTATTGTAATGTATTTAAGAATCAATAAGGAGTATAGATATATTGAGAAAAATATTATTTTTAGAAGGAATTTAAGAAAAGGGAAATTTCAATTAGTAATTTCTTGAATATCATCCCATATTATAAACATCGTCTGATAATTATAACTTGACGTTTCGGTGCCATTTGTACTCCATCAGTGTAATTGATTAGTGGAGTTGGTCCCCATCGACAGTAGTCTAGTGTAAAATTTTCAAATGTTTCAAACTTTTCATATATATATATAAATATATATATATATATATATATATATATATATATATATATATATATATATATATATATATATTGTATATATATATATATATGTATATATATATATATATATATATATATATATATGTATATATATATATATATATATAAACTTATTAACGGTATAAAAAAAATAATGTATTTATGCAATTTTTCAATTTCAGTGTGATGAACATGGAAATATCCTTCTTGATCCATTTAATAGTTCAAAGATATTCAATGTTGAATGTTGAATATATTCGTGAATAATAATTAAATATTGTAATAGTAGGGGAGCCCAAGCGGGGATTTTGGGATTTACTCGAGCGCGGCAGAATAACATATTGGGGGAAACCTTGCACCCTGTTGAGTATCCCCACCATACATGAACCCTCAATATGGGGGCGTTCGTCTAGGGCAGCCGATCAGATTAGTAAAAAAAAATCGATCGTTCGAAAAACTCGAGCGCGTCAGATTAAGGCAAGGTGAGTTAATTACATGCAGAAGAGTATGCATTTCACTAATCTGACGATTTGCACGTGGCATAAGGAAATAAGAGACTAAAAAAGTTGCAAAAAGAAAACGTCACCTTGACATTCTCGAGCACGGTTAAATTTTTATTTTTTTTTTGAAGGAAATGTCACGATTTTTTTTTTGCATTTTTGAATATCGGCGATGAGTTTTAGTCTCGTACGGTCACCTCCACCATGCAAATCGGCAGATTAACTTACCTTCCTTATCAGAGACGATGTGGGGTGTATAAACTATTAATATCTGACGCGCTCGAGTAAATCTATATAACGATTTTTTTTTACATTTTTGAAGATGTGTACACGCTTTCCCCCCCAGTGAAATGACATACACCATATAACCTTTTTTTCGTTTTAGCATCTGATCTTAACAATCCAAAAGGTCCCCACGACGCTCGAGTAAATCCCCATTTAGCATCTCGGGCTCCCCTACTATAATATGTGGATATAAATAATGTTTCATTAATAATTTCAGAGTAAAGAAAATGGAGACAACCAAAACAAACTTTTTTCCAACAGAAATACAATACCAGAAGTAGCTGAAGAAGAAAGTGAGGACTCCTACGACGTAGAAGCTGTTACAGTACCTATAACTGTTTGCTTGATGATAATGGTTGGGTATGTTAATAATTTTCGTAAGTAATATCATAAGGGCATCTAATTTTTCCGAAAAAAATCGAAAAAACACGTTGCTAAGTAATATTTTAACAAGAAGCATGAGTGCTGATGGCAACCTTGCACCTGCACGAATGCTTTTTGTTAAAAAATATTACTTTGCATTGTGTTTTTTCGATTGTTTTCAAAGGAAAAATTGGATGCCCGAATGGTATTTGACAAGACTATTTCATGAGTAACAGATTATATAATTACTTGTGATCAAAGGTATTGTATTTTTGGTGACAACAGCTGTCAAGTTTTGCCGCGGGTAAACTCGAAAAAACTGCTGACAGGTGCTGTCATACAGTTTTTTCATCTAGAAACTATTTGTAATTCAAAATTTCGCGTTTGTGATTGGTGGAAATTAATGGAAATTAAGACGAGGGAAATAGTCGAATAATTTCATTTTACTGTGTTTTTTAGCTTTCACAAAATGTTGTTATTTCCAGGAATTTTTAATTTAAGACAAATTATATTTTCACCATAGGCGAGAATAATTCTATATATATACCGGGTAGCGAGAAAGTCTGGCAACAAGGTATTTTCTTTCAAACCATTAAACGTATAATTTACAAATTTTAGGGTTATGCATAGGATTGTATTTTTCGTTTTTCATAGGTCCTGTCAATCTTGAGTGACGTCAGCATTCAGTGTACCGCCGCCATCTTGAATTTTTTTAAATAGCACCGTAGGTCGAGTGATATATCGTAAAAAAGCTGATTTCGTCCTCTTCTCCAAAATACAGAATACGTACCACATAACTAAGAAAAATAAGAGAAACAATTTTCCAAGACATACAATATTTAATTTTTTAATTCATACTAAATTACAAAAATATTAGTATTTTCCTTATAACAGGAGCTCAAAATGTTGGCCACCTGTGTCTTAGCAATAATACAATATGTATTTGAAGCTTCAAATAGAATTGTTTATCATTTATGGAGAAATTATTTGTATCTCGAGAAATTTCAGAGCTTTTGAATCAGTTATGTCTGATATAAAGTGGAGTTAAGTCGGAAGATCTTGCCGGCCACTTAATTACACCTGTTCAAACAATCCATCTTTGAGGGAAATTAAATGATTATACGTTTAATCGTCTTAAAAAAATACCTTGTTGCCAGACTTTCTCGCTACCCTGTACATATATATATATATATATATATATATATATATATATATATATATATATATATATATATATATATATATATATCTACTATATCTACTATATCTACTATATCTACTATATCTACTAGCTGACCTGGCAAACGTTGTTCTGCCATATAAATTATTTTTATCTATCTATCTTTCTATCTATTCATCTATCTGCCGATGTATCTCTATCTATCTAGATAGTTATCTATCTTTCTATCTATCTAACTATCTATCTATCATTATATCTATCTATCTATCAATCTATCTGACCGGCGAACGTTGTTCAAATTATTAAAATGGCTATTAAAAATATTGGTTGTTGATGAAAGGGTGAAAATTTAGAGAAAAAAAAAAAAAATTTTGTTCGAAAAATTTATAAAAATAAATTTTTCGGACAAAATTTATAAAAATGTTTGGGGTGGACCACCCTAATCACTTAGGGTTATGAAACATATATTACGACCTATTCTCAGACCGACTATTGTTACTTTCGATTGCCATCTTGCAACCCTATTGCGGATCTATGAATAAAATTAAAAAAATGAAAATCGCGATAGAAAAATAGGAGTTGATCGTAGGAGAGTAAAAAAAGGAGAGTAATGTGAATTTTTTATTCTAAGTCATGACAAAATAAAAATAAAAATCTTGCCAAAATTGAAGTTTATAATTAACAAATAAAAAAGGGGTTGATCGTAAAGTGGTGAAAATTTAGGGTGTTATGTATTTTTGAATGCAGTATAATAAAAAAAATAGAACGGAAAATTTTGTCTGAAAAATAAAAATAAAAAATTAAGAGGGATGAAAAATAGATGTTGGCCGATTCATTTGGAGGAGTTTAACTTCTCCGTGACACGGTTCAAGTTTAACACCGTGACACAAGAATTTTATATATTAGATATATATATATATATATATATATATATATATATATATATATATATATATATATATATATATATATATATATATATATATATATATATTTAGTTAGATAATGAAATAAATTTATTTCGTGAAAATATCGAATAAAAGAAGCAAATTATTGACCTGACCTGAAAATATGGAAGCCGTGGACACGTGCTTGGGAGCCTTTGGTCCTCATCAGAATGACGTAGCTAATTATGGGATTAAAAACTTGGAAGAGAAAACAAACAACATTGTTTTTTATATCCTTGGCCTGAGGTCCCGTGGAGGGCATGAATCGCTCCCTTTGCGAAGTCCGATCAAATCTCCCAAACCGGAGAGTTCGAATGGAAACTGCAAATTGTGCGATTGTCTTCTTCAACATGGGATTTCGTTTGTTGTTTGTTTTCACTTTCGAGTTTACATGGCTACGCCGTTCTGATGAGGACCAAAGCGTCCAAAACACGTGTCAACGGCTGCCTCCAATATGGGTCAGACAAATACTTTGCTTCTATATATATATATATATATATATATATATATATATATATATATATATATATATATAGATATATATACAGGGTGTTGTGAAATTAGACGTCAATATTTCAACCACGTATTCTACTTGAAAAAATAGATATAACAATTCATATAAACCAGGGTCCCCAACTTCTTCGGTTTTAAGACACAGGGTGTTAAATGTGAAGACCTGATGGTGGTTTTTTGGAAATATCTTCAAAACTTTCACAAACAAGGTATTTGGATAAAATTTGGTACAGTCACGAAACTTTTTACGCCCTATTTAATGTACTAAAAGTATTGCAATATTTTCAGAAGTGGGTAGTGCAGGAGGGTATTGGCAAAAAATTCAGCCCAAATTTTTCGATAGTTTATTTTTAGTAATGTTGACTTAAAAATTTGAAAATATGAAGCTTGTTGTACAAATAAGGTACTCTTCTCATACTTCGCTAGGAAGCAGCATTTGAATATTTCTTCGCGAAATGATTTTTTGATTTTCAATGTGCAAATCGAGGAGTCATTTGTTTCAAGTAGAACTTGAAACATGACGTTTTTTGATTTGCTAGGTAAAGGAAAATTAGCTGTCAATTATTAATCGGTCAGTTTTTAATAGTGCTGCTTGTTGCCGGAAAAAAGCTATATATAGAGAATTAGCAGATATGCACTTTGTACGTGGTTTATGCAATGGCAGAGCACGACTGTGCGCTAGCTCAATATGGTGTGAATATTAGGAACTGGCTAGTGATTTACTTGTAAATGGATAAGAAGAGGTGTTCTTATTCCGTGGGCAACCCGATCGCCGGATTTAAATCCACTAGACTACTAATTTTGGAGCTGTATGAAAGATATATTATACACAACAGAAGTAGACAACGATGAGGAGTTGTGTGAAAGAATACGTGTGGCAAATAATCAAATACGGCAAAACCATTTTGAAGTTTTGCAAGCTTCACATGCGATTACCCGTATAGCCCAAATATGCCTTCATGACCAGGGCAACCTTTTCGAGCATCTTATCTAAATGTTAGAATAAGTGAACCTCAAATAATTGTTCCATAATATACAGTTCAGTGGTTCTCAAACTGAGAGGAGAGGAGGCGCGAGAGACTACAAATTTTGGGTTTTAAAATAACAAATTTCGTATTTGACAAATTCTAATTAAAAAGGAAAATATTGGTTGCGCACTTTCAAAGATAACACCAAGAATTGCCGACCTTGTTGAGAAAATGCAGCACTACACTCCGCATTATACTAGAATAGTGATTTCAAATATGATATTTATAAAAACCCGTTATCGGGCATTCACCTTCAAAACGAAGAAGTTGAGGACCCTAGTTTATATGAAATTTTATATGTATCTTTAAATGTAGAATACGTGGTTAGAATATTGACGTCTAATTTCGGGACAACAATCAATTCATAAAGAAATATTCAAATGCATTTTTCTCGAAAATGCTGCTTCCTAGCGAAGTATGAGAGGAGTACCTTATTTGTACAAAAAGGTTCATATTTTCAAATTCTCAAGTCAAAATTACTAGAAATCAACCACCAAAAAATTTGGGCCAAAGTTTTTGCCAATACCCTCCTGCACTTCCCACTCCCGAAAAGATTGTAATATTAACTTTTAGTAGGTGGCGTATGTGGTTCCAAAGCACACTAACTTTAAGCATTTTTAGAAACTCTGCACCCCACCAGAGTGCGCTCTATAAATACGCGATGTTCACATTAGCAAAAAAGTCGGCCGCAGCCGCATTCCACCCAAAGATAGGAAAATTATGTTTTTTTATAATATTGTAAATGTTAGAGAATTAATTAAGTAAAGCCAGGGTTGAAGAAGGTTGCAAAACCTTATAACTTCCCACAATAATATATTTAGCTAGATAACAAAAATGTACCCCATCCCCCCAGAATCTCGAATAAACGTATTTTGATTGATTGATTGATTATATTCAAAATCAAATCATGAAAAATATACAAGTTGACCATGATTAATTTGATAAACTACATAAAACGAACAAGGAAAATCATTGATGGAGGGCGTTCTGCTTTGTTATCCAGATTGTAGTCGACCGCGATTTGTATCGGGGAACAACTAGAAATTTGTTAATTCACTCCGAGTCAAATAAGATGCACTGATGAGATCTAATAAGACCGAAACAGCTGTGTGCAGATTTTGAGTCTGGGTGACTCGACGATTTCTATAATTCACTGCTGGATTGTGAATGTAGAATTCTCGTCGGGGAATACATATAACTAGCTCCTTTGGAAAGTATTTGATAATTTTCAAATTATTGAAGAAATTTTCTTGTTTACTTTATGTAATATATGACCGATTCGTCCCATTCAAATATGTTTTCTACTCAACTATATAGTTAAATTTTGTGTCAGATAATTTCATTTATCTGAATGCATCCCCAATGAAATTTATTTCTGATCAAGTCGATTGAAACTTAAATTGAATTGATGGATATGAAGAATAAAATTTCGAATATTTCTATTTTCCCTGAAGTGTCCGCTGAAAAAGATGGCAGTTTCTGAAAAATGGTAGAATGAATTCCATCTCTGCATTATCAATTATTTTGTAAATAAACTCGAATCCTCATAGAGGTAAAAATTCCTAACAAGCACTGCAACAGACCGGAAAAACTCATTTGATAGCTTGTTCGAATTTCGTGTTGATAATTGGATGACTTCGAAACGGAATTTCCTCGCAACGTTCATGTTTACATCATACATGGATGTTCTGGATTCATTTCGTTAATGACTTCCACAAATTGGGTTATCATAGAAGTTTCAAATTTTAGTATACATAAACATCATTTCAACAAGTTTATAATGATGGATGGATTTATCCAATACTTTGTGATGATAAATTTTATCATTTTAACTATAAATGAGAAACAATATTCTTGTATCACAATTTTTGAATTGAAAATTCTTTGCGCGTATAGGGGTAAGATTCTTACGGATGAAACGCGTCACGTTTTTGTCAAATAAGA
>JARQZK010005194.1:157500-185887 GCA_030704885.1 Cynegetis impunctata
TTTATTTCCGCATTTTTCTCATTTCGATGAACGTTACAAAGCTAATAATTGTAATTTGAGGTTAAAAAAGACATTGTATTTTATGGTTTTCAAATAATGCTGTTAGGGAATCATTGAAAATTATTTCGTCTTATCGGATGCCGAAATTTAGTGTTTAACATGATCAAAACATCATGAAGTTATAATTGAAGTAATCCATCATGAAAATTAATTAGAACATTTAAAAATGTTAATTAACGAAATTAATATTAAATTTTCACTAATTTAATTGAATATGCATGAAGATTCTTGTTACACTACTATCATCTGAAAAACTGATTTTATTCTTGATATCTGATGATGGAAGTGTGCATCGAAAAGTGAATTTCTTTAGTTTGAAAATGTTAAAATCAATACTATGCCATATTAGGGATCAATCGGAATTAATTTTTTCTTCTGAAGATCTACTGTGGAACATGTTGAACTCACAGCTTTAGCGACAATTTATTGGTTTTTGCAAAGGCCACAAAATTCACATTTGTGCTTCACGTGGCTCTTAGGATCTGTCAATTCAAGGTTACACCTTTCTGATGATTTGACACACATGTTGGTCTGACCATTTCCTGGGTCAGTAGAACCCCTAAGAAGGTTATTTTTTTTGTGTCGCAAAATTTTTTTCTCTCTCTGTGATGAAATGCATCAAGATAATGCCATGGATGCGCTTAGACAGCAGGTGAGTTTACTTGGCCCTAGGATCCAACCTACCCTACCTTTATAGTTATTTTTCAGAAGAATAATATGCATTTTGTCAGGACTCAGCCTAGAGACTTATTCATATAGGTTCCTTATGATATCATTTTCAAAACGGCCGTTATTTTCATTTCGGTCGAATGATTGTTGAGATTGTGAGAGAGATTGTGGGTTGAATAAATAGTATGACAGGTAAGTCACTTCGTCAGAAATGCCAAGAGGCGGAAGCCTGACTAGATCTCCACATGACACGACAGCATCTAGGTCAGTGTTGCCAAATTTAATATGAACCCTAGAAGGTTGATTTGGGATTGGTTAGGTTATATTTTTGATTCTCATACCTTATTTGAATAATAGAGGGAAACGTCGGATCAACTATGTCACCATTCATTTGTTGTGGTTAATTGCTGTATAGAATAAGATGCTAATACCAACAGGGAAAATTATCTGGAAATAAGAACCCTAATTCATGAAAATCCTAGCTAGTGATTAATAGAGATAAATATTATGATGGGTTCACAAACTTTCAAGTAATCGCAATAAAAAACACGATGTATTGTTGTCCAAAATTTTTCTTGTCATAACAGAATTCTCCTTGTGTGTTTATGTTTATTTAATTTACAGACAACCCCCAATAGTGATTTATAGTTGCCATGAACTATTAAGTTAATTAGCATTTGTTTCCATACATTTTATCAGTTTTTATATCAATATAATAATAATAATATATAATATAGAACATCAAAACAATATTACATTGAAAACTACATTACTACATTATATTACTATGCTACACTATGTTCTATATCCAATGAGCTACACGATAGAATATAAAAATACTGTGTGTGCAGTAACTCCCAAATCAACAAACTAATATACTATCTATATCCAGGCATTTCAAAAATGATGACCTACTTTGAGAGATATTTTCCAGTATTTACAAAACCCCTCAAGCATTATATATTTAAATTGCGCTTACCTTTAGCTAACTATGAATTCTACCTATATGATGGTCTTCTTTTCATAACCTCAAGAACCTAAATATTAGAACATTTTGCTAGCATATAGTGCTGTCAGAAGTCCGACAGCACTATATGCGTATTTTGTTTTGTTAGTATGAGAGCGCATACATTTTACTTGGATGAATTCCTGTCGTGATGCGATGTAGACCCGTACTCCAGGCATGCAACTATATCCATGAGTGTACAACAATGTCAAGGGGTGTGTAACTTTAACCATAACTTCATGGTTTTCTATGACCTCGTGATTGAATGCTAAGAACAATGACACAAAACTAGAGCTTTGTTATCCTTTATTAGAAGAGCATTTTGAGTTGTACAACAAGAAAAAAGCTTAAAGAGAAAACAAATTTTGAATGAGAATTCTTCAATTTTGAATATACCATTCGACAAACATGATCTGAACGCATAAATGGTAGTTTCGCTTCTACCTAGTGTACCTATTTCAAACTTCCTTACATATTCGATATTTGTAAATTGTCTACTAACTCTTTAAATATATAATTAGGAAATGAAATTTTTCACTTCATCATTCACCCATGAAAATGAAACACTAACAGAAATTTTTTTACAGGAGGAGGTGATAAACAAGATTCGTAACACAGTGAAAACGGTGAAATATATATTCCGTTGTAATAGATAGAAAATAATCAACTTGCTACAAGATTCCAGAAATGAAATAGATAGTTCGGATTGATCGAGAAAAAAAAGCACACTCAGAAAATACATCATCATAGCAGTCGGATACCAGACGAACAAAAGGAGAAGGAAATTGAGTGAAAGAATAGACTGGAGTAATCAGGGATAAATGATGGCATTTCACAAACAATATATTTAGAGCAACGTGACATGAAAAATTATTTAATCGGAAACAAGATATTGTATTGTCTCCAACTAATATGTGGATACTCAATATACTCAGTTTATAACAGAATTTTTTTCTTGAAGAACAACAGAGAAATAAAAGGTTGATGAGTTTTTGATTCCGGTACAACTAGATTATTAGTTATAAAAATAAAAATATGTTAATTCACTCCAAGTTGAGTCAAATTCTGACGTTTATCAATAACTGTTCAAAAATTAGTCGATTAGGAGATTTTACTTAATTTACTCAATAAATAATCGTATCAAATACAATACGTACTTTAAAATAAATACGGTTATACATCTCAAACTTGTATCGTGTCAGTTTGACAGAATAATCTTCCCGCTTCGCTGTGGGATTATTTAGACTGTCAAACTGACACTCTTTGTAAATATGCAACAAGTTATCGATGTATAACCTGATTATTTTGAAGTACTTATAGAATTACTACTGATTACTTTTTTCGTATGATTTTCAACCAATCAGAACGATCAATTTAGTTAAGTTACCTTGTATAATTTCGATAATACCTGATTATACATAGAGTAACTCTACCAATCGGAAACCAACAGGACCGTCAAAATTTGACGTTTATCAATAACTGTTCAAAAATGAGTCGTCTGCATAATTACAAATCGGGTCAGTTTGACAGAATAATCCTCCCGCTTGGCCGTCGGATTATTTAGACAGTCAAACTGACACTCTTTCTAATTAAGTATGCAACAAGTTATCGGATTATTTAGACTGTCAAACTGACACTCTTTGTAATTAGGTATGCAACAAGTTATCGATGTATAACATGATTATTTTGAAGTACTTATAGTATTACTACTGATAATAGTGAAGTTTAATTTTCCAGTTATTGCTAGTGAAATTAAAATTGAACTGTTGACTTTATACATATCAGAATAATGAAAAAAAGTGTTTTTGAACATTAAAAATTCCATAATTAAAACGTCTTATTCACTGAAATGTTAACCATTTAAGGAAATCTATATAATAGACAATTGTTAAGATTGATTTTCCAGTTACTGTTGACTAAATACATATCAGAAGAATAAATAATAGTTTTGTATAACCTTCAAAAACCTAAAATCAACAATATTGACACTAAATTTCTTTCAAATGCCATATTCTTCGAAATATTAATCATTTAGTAAAACCTGTGTAATATATAATATCTATTGTATATAAAAAATTTTCACTAATTTTGTAGAATAATAAATTCTGAAATATCGAATATGATTATTTATTTATAGTTTTCCATTAATTAATTAATTAATTAATTAATTTCCATTTATTTTATGAAATATTTCCTAATAGACCGGGAGATGGTGACACAAAATATTAGTTAATTTGTACCAGTGTGGCGGTTTTTCAGGGGTCTAATTACGTAAAGGGAAAAGGGAAAATGATGGTCATGGCGCTGGTACCGGCGGCCCAATCGCGTGGGCATTAATCGAACGCGTCGGATAAATAACGAGTGTCGAACGGTTTGTTTCACATAAATGCTTGTATTTTCAGATAGGTAGTCGAAAAAAAAGAAGTAGGCGGTAGCGTAATGCCATACTTCTCGGATGTGACTTACAGCCCGCCATACCGACGCGAATACATTAATTTGAATAAAACAATTCAACCATTTGTACCAGGCTAATTTTTGAAGAGCTAATCATCGTCGAGTAGTTCGACAGTTCCCAATGGCCACCATACCACTGCAAAGGAGTAATTTTTTTTTCGCCAAACGATTTGTTCCACCCTGAAACTGTTTTCAACAGTTCTCTGTATGATCATAAATAGAAGTCTGATAATGTCATACCTGTGGGAGGTGGCGAATGTGAACAAAATTTTTTCAAAATCCTAAGATTTTATTCGTAATTCGAACGATTTGTACCAGTATGGCACTAAGTCTTCCTGTTTGAGGTTTAACGAATATAAATACAAAGGTTCAAAAACCTGGGTGGCGGCAATCTTGTCTTATAAGCAGATGTTATATTGTATAATATTCTGCGGCTGTCACCGAGTGTGACAGTCTTTCGCCCCATAGTTACAGTATAGGATAATTTTTTTTAGGTTGAATTTTATCCAAATGAACCGCATACAATGATGCTATACTGTAACAAATGATTTTATGTCATACTAATACAAATCTTCAAAATATTTTTTTTGTCACCTTTTAGCTCAAGTCCGACAGTCGTCCACCCCATGGTTACAATCTGTAATATTTTTTTTTAGGTACAATTGCATCCGAACGAAGATAATTAAAAATGATTTCACAGTCGTATTATTGAAACGTGTCAAATAAATAAGTATTTCAAGTATGGCAGCACTTTTCCCCCTACTAGAAGTATGAGAAAAATAATAACGGTCACATTTTGTCAAATACTTTCCAAAAATTCAAATGCAATACTGGTACAAATCGTTTGGTGAAAAAAAAAATTACTCCTTTGCAGTGGTATGGCGGCCATTGGGAACTGTCGGAAAAGTATGGCAAGGTGATTTTCGTGAATGGCTACTCGACGATGATTAGCTATGCAAAAATTAGCCTGGTACAAATGGTTGAATTGTTTTATTTAAATTAATGTATTCGCGTCGGTATGGCGGGCTGTAGGTCACACCCGAGAAGTATGGCATTACGCTACAGCCTACTTCTTTTTTTTTGACTATCTGAAAATACAAGCATTTTGTGGAACAAATCATTCGACACTCGTTATTTATCCGACGCGTTCGATTAACGCCCACGCGATTAGGCCGCCGGTACCAGCGCTATGACCATAATTTCCTTTTTGCCTCTACGTAATTAGACCCCTGAAGAACCGCCATACTGTTACAAAGGACCTAATATTTTGCCATCTCCCGGTCTATAACGGAATGAATAGAAGTAATCATAAATATGTAACTTATCGGATCGGCAAAAGTAATAATTCAATTCATATTACGAATGTATATATATATATATATATATATATATATATATATACATATATATATATATATATATATATAATATATATATAATATATATATATATATATATATATATGTATATATATATATATATATATATATTATATATATATATATATATATATATATATATATATATATATATATATGATATATATATATATATATATTATATATATATATACAGTGCTTTCATGATGAAAGGAACAAATTCATTAAAAAATTAGGTTTCTATTTCATGTTAAAATCCTCGGACAGGTCGATTAGTATTTTTATTTGGGCATTTTTCGCAATTAAAATTTTGTATACAGGGTGTCTCATTCAAGAGCTATGGCTTTGTCATTAGTTTTTTTAAAGGTAATACCCTGTATATTATTTCACTTTACAATTCTACGATAAATTCTTATCACTTTTTGTGAACATACCATATGCCTCAACTCGATGGATTGCCAGAAACGGAGATAGTGGGTAATGAGAGGAACGATATGAAAACACACAAATGTAATTACTAATTTAATTTTCACATATGTTCAATCTGTTGTCCGTTTACTTCGAGACATTTTTGAAGTCGATTCAATGTTTCCCGTTGCACATTTTCAATTACTTCTGGACTGATAAGTCTTAAATTCCTGCCTGATTCTCTCTTTTAGATCATCAATATTATTTGGTCTATTCAAATAAACTTTAGACTTCAAATAACCCCATAAGAAAAAATCCAATGGGGTTATGTCCGGTGATCTTGGCGGCCACTCAATCGGACCTCTCCGTCCTATCCATCTGTTGGGAAAAGTTGCATCAAGAAATTGTCGAACAGCGATTGAATAGTGAGGAGGTGCCCCATCTTGTTGAAACCATATCTCGTTATTAGGTATGTCAGGATCTTGTGGGTTAGGAAACAAAACAGCTAAAGCCGGAATGAGTTCGAACTGGAGAAAGTTCAAGTAGTCCTCTCCGTTTAGTGTTCCTTCAAAAAAATAGGGACCAACTATACGATTTCGAACAATCGCTGCCCATGTATTAATTTTTTGAGGCCGCTGTGTGTGGCATTCTTGCATCCAATGAGGATTCTCGGTCGCCCAATACCTACAGTTTTGTCTGTTGACGTGGCCATTCAAAGTAAAGGTGGCTTCATCAGAAAAAATTATGTTTGTAATGAAATTTAGATGTTGATTATGAATTTCAAGAATCTGCTCACGAAACTGTACTCTGCGGTCAAAATCGTCTTCTAATAATTCATGTACCAGCTTAATTTTATAGGGATGATACTTATTTACCTTAAGTATTTTATGCACGGACCCTACTGATAAATTGAAATTATTGGAAATTGTAGTAATGGATGTATGAGGGTTATCTTCGGTTTCTAGTAGAACGTTCAGCACTGTTTCTTCAGATACTCTCGGTGGTCTTCCTTTAGGTAAATCTCTAACGTGGCCCTATCTCCTGAATTTTGATTCAATTTTGCTGACTGTCGATCTAGTAATTGGCGGACGATCAGGATGATTTTCATTGAATAGATTGCAGACTTCTTCTTGTGAACGCACCCTATCTCCAAAACCAATCATCATGAGTACTTCAATACGTTCTCTCTCAAGTAATTGCATTTTCTTAAACAATGAAGTAGTGTAGTGCTTGGAGCGTTAAAAACGTGAAAACTGCGGACTATACAGCACCAGTGAATGAATTCAGATGGTACATGTGAAATTTCATTCTTCAGATTTAATGACAATGTTTACCTAAATTTTTTTTGGTACTTTTAATCCACATTTTAAATCTCCAGGTGCTCCACTATCTCCGTTATAATCTGGGAATCCATCAAGTTGAGGCATATGGTATGTTCACAAAAAGTGATAAGAATTTATCGTAGAATTGTAAAGTGAAATAATATACAGGGTATGACCTTTAAAAAACTAATGACAAAGCCATAGCTCTTGAATGAGACACCCTGTATACAAAATTTTTATTGCGAAAATTGCCCTGTCCGAGGATTTTAACATGAAATAGAAACCTAATTTTTTAATGAATTTGTTCCTTTCAACATGAAAGCACTGTATATATATATATATATATATATATATATATATATATATATATATATATATATATATATATATATATATATATATATATATATATATATATATATATATATATATAATAATAATAATATTTTTATTCCATTTAGACCATATACATGATATTGGAAAAGTCAGTGGAGAGAAGACAATACATTGAAATAAATCACAGTATAAACAAACACAAAAGGGTATAAAAAACATCAAATGCTACATTCCACAAATTCATCAAGGCTATAAAATGAGTATTGCCACAGGAGATCCTTGAGAGATTTTTTAAACAAATTAAAATTTTGAATATATATATATATATAAATATATATAAATATATATATATATATATATATATATATATATATTTATATATATATATATATATATATATATATATATATATATATATATATATATATATTGTTACGCTCTGAATCCCCTCGATTATTAAATTTAATTGAGAGGAAAAATAGAAGATATATATAAACTTTTTTTAGAGTGACTTTTATAAGGGCGCCACCAAGGGCACTGTGTGGTGGGAAACCTTCAGTAAAAACAGTTTAAACAGCCGAAATACAAATATATTATCCTATATCGTACAAGTTATTGACTTATCTTAAAAAAAAGGTGTCTTCTGTGAAACTTGAGAATTGACAATGTCCCGATCTCGTACCAAATTCAAAATGTCCAAATAACTTCAGAAGCATGAACAACGAAACCAATTAACTTCCTTCTCCAATTTCCAAAGAAAGGCTGTAGAGAGAAATTGGGCAATGCCCAATTTCTCTTCTATTTTTAGGGTTTTGTACGTCGGCTAGCTACTATGGTATTAATCTCCTAATATAATTAAATATTTCCTACGGTAATTGACTTTCCCATTTGAAAGAAATGCGAATATTACTTGTACAGAAATAAAATGATACATAAATGGGTATCCTCTACAAAATGTTCAACAAATTCTATTACAATAAGTACTACAATTAACTGAGACATATTCCGATGGAAGATGTTCAGAATCTCATCGTCGACCATTTTGTAGGAAATACCAAGCATAGCAAAAAAATAAAAATCTGAAAAAGGAAAGGTCTGAAAAGAAGAACTGAAAGGTTAATTAACTGAATTTCTTCCATACTACTTACCAAAAAGCCAATTACAACAATCCCAAAACAAATATACTAAACCTTTCTAAGGTTTCCAATAATTTCGCGATCTCCTAAATTTCTCTGCGAGATCGATTCAAATTCTCGAGTACCTTCCTCGTCAAGTCTCCGCATCAAAAGACCGCCGCATCCGTCTACCGATTTAAAGATCCTCCTTCCCTACCCATAACCGGTCTACGTACCGAAGAAGTGTGAAATAGACCCGCTAATTGCGCGAAATTTGAATCTTCGCTCCCGGACAAAATACTCCAAAATTGCGAAAAAGACTGCAGTCAAACAGACTGCAACAATATATATATATATATATATATATATATATATATATATATATATATATATATATATATATATATATATATATAAGTATATATATATATAGTTTCGAGAAAATTTGAACACTAAAAATGTTCACCTAGCTTCTCCAAATACCTGTAGCGATGTTCGCAATATTCAACAATCAATTCATGTGAAATATACTTCTTGAAATTTCAATTATTTGTTCTTCTCTGTAAACAGTTCAAGAATTTAGAATTTTGAAATGTCAAATCCAAGTTTTCCGCAATCCACCAATGTTTATCAAGAATAAAATTATATACAGCCATTTCATATATCACATGAACAAGGAATTCTTCAATAATTCAAAATTATCTATGAATCTTCCAAAGGAGCTGTTACATGTATTCCTCGATGCGAAATATGCATTCAAAATGCTAAATGAATGATAGTAATTCGGCTGTTTTTTGTATTAGGTATCAATAAGAAATATGTCAATTCGCTCCAAGTCAAGTGAGCTGCACTGAAGAGATCTAATGACATCGAAACAGTTTTATGCAGATCTTGAGTCGGAATGACTTGAAATTTGATTGTAATTCACTGTGAACTTCGCGTCGCAGAATACTTATAAACAGCTCCCTTGGAGAATTGTCTGATAATTTTAAATTATTGAAGAGTTTTCCTTGTTCACTTTATGTTTTTGGATCTCAATTGTACTCTTTTATTATAGCCAAGCTTTCGCAATCATTTGTTGCTTCTTCAGGGCCTCTAAGATTGAAAACGAGTATTATTTACTATGGTGTTATCAAAACGAAGGCAATAAATATTATATAAATTAGTTCCTCACCAATAGTGAGGTTAAATTATTGTCTGAGAATATATGACTTATCACACATAAGTCATATATTCTCAGACACAAGACAAAATACATTAAACATTAAAACTGACTGTCTAATCCTTTAAAACCTAATTTTCTATCAAAGGAAACAATCTACTAATAGTAATAATAGTGAAAATATACTTACTGTCATTGATCACAGAATTTGTTTATTGTTTGTTTGGTCTTAGTATTTCATCCACTGGACTGTCATTTCCACATTCATCTTTGTTACTTGATGTATAATTTAATAGAAGAAAGGAATAAATGCTACTCAATTTCTTTGTATCAGTTTTTTTGTTAATACTGGTATCTTCTTTTTTTATATTAATCATCTCCTGGATTATTCGCTTTTTGGAATTGTTTTTTCTAATAGATTTTCAGAATGTAAAAGACTCTGAAACTAAGATATGAATATATATATATATATATATATATATATATATATATATATATATACGATAGGTAGAATTTCTTGTGCTATATTTTATATATTTAAGAAAATTGCACCATATATATATATATATATATATATATATATATATATATATATATATATATATATATATATATATATATATATATATGAAATGGTGAAATCCCTATGTGAGTTCATATTAATAAGATAGAAAAGAAAACACAACTCTCACAACTCCAAAAGTTTTGAATGTTTATTTAATTGCTTCTAGTTTCGCGAATTTTTTCTTCGCATCCTCAGGCAACAGATGGCTGTAAAAGAATTATTCAAATGAAGAGCAATGCAAAAATACCAATCATAATGACTTACAGTGGACCACAGGGGTCAAACTTAAGACATGTCAAAATTTCCAATGTCAAAAATTAAAATATGCACAATATGAAATGGAAGCGCTGGACGGATACAATACTTGCTCATTTAAATAGAATAAATAAATATAAGTAAACACAAAATACAAAATAAAATGACATTCACATGCGGACAATTAGTAAAATCTTAGAAAATTGATAGAAATCAGATGCTCAAGCGCACTAGACCATGCGGATACGAAACTAACGGAACAACAAAACTAAAATTGACGTTGATAATTGACATCTGGTAGATCGAATTATGTAGTAGGTATAATACACAACACAAACACGCAACAAATGTCAACCTCATACTGCAAACTGATAAATCATTCAGGAATCTCAAACAACACCGAACAGATTGGTGGTAAATCAGTTGTTAATTGAGAGTTTAACACAGTTTCTTCAGTACATTTTTGAGCCACCTGTTCTGCAATTTATGTTGGACGCACTTTTCGTAGTTTTGGAATACGTATCCGTGAACACACCAAGTTTCGCAGCCCCTTTCTCTCAGTTTTCTCAACATTTACTCGACGAGGGACATATATTTGATTTGCAGACAGGCTTTAAGGCTTTGCACATTCTTGAGAAGGGACCAACGCTTCCACACATGGAGCAACTAGAAATAATAAGGGCTCAAAAATGTACTGAAGAAACTGTGTTAAACTCTCAATTAACAACTGATGTACCACCAATCTGTCTGGTGTTGTTTGAGATTCCTGAATGATTTATCAGTTTGCAGTGTGAGGTTGACATTTGTTGCGTGTTTGTGTTGTGTATTGTACCTACTACATAATTCGATCTACCAGATGTCAATTATCAACGTCAATTTTAGTTTTGTTGTTCCGTTAGTTTCGTATCCGCATGGTCTAGTGCGCTTGAGCATCTAATTCTATCAATTTTCTAAGATTTTACTAATTGTCCGCATGTGAATGTCATTTTATTTTGTATTTTGTGTTTACTTATATTTATTTATTTTATTTAAATGAGCAAGTATTGTATCCGTCCAGCGCTTCCATTTCATATTGTGCATATTTTAATTTTTGACATGTCTTAAGTTTGACCCCTGTGGTCCACTGTAAGTCATTATGATTGTTATTTTTGCATTGGTCTTCATTTGAATAATTCTTTTACAGCCATCTGTTGCCTGAGGATGCGAAGAAAAAATTCGCGAAACTAGTAGCAATTAAATAAACATTCAAAACCTTTGGAGTTGTGAGAGTTGTGTTTTCTATCTTATTATATATATATATATATATATATATATATATATATATATATATATATATATATATATATATATATAATCTCAAAAAAACTCGTAAACGTAAACTTTTTAATAAAATCCAGTTTTTTTGAGATTCATCAAGCCTGTTATTGCTAATAATCATTAAAAAGTTAAAAATAGTTCACAGGCAACAACAATTCAAATATATATCTATATAACATGAATTGATGAAAAATTTTCGTGTTGAAATTGTCTCGTTTTATTTAACACTCTCAATTTTGTCTAAGTGTAAAATTCTATTAACGGTAGGTAGGTACTTGTTGCTTCCCTTTGGTCCCTTGTAGAATTGTTTCATGAACGAATCGAATTAAGGGAAGATCTTGAAAAAAGCATCGTCCTGATGAATTGAGATTGGCCCGCAGAAATGTGAAATCGCGTAAAGTATGCGTTGGTTGCTTCGAAGTGGCGTATTTGGTTACTGTTTCCTGTTTCTGACTTTGATGGAACACTTTTCCAGGATCAAGCGGTCTTTGTTGAATATCTGTCGGATTATTTTCCTGAAATGGATTATACCGGATCAGTTTCCTTTGACCCTCTCGAGAACAGTAATGGAATGACGATAAATTTTGGCCAATGAAGTTTGAAGACGCGAAAACCTTTTCATAAAGTTGAACATACATCCAAATAAGTAATGGAAGTGTAGTATGAGAACCTTATTCAGATAGGTATATGATTTAGTTATAGTATGATTATTCGGATAAAATATTATTATTTTAGAAAAAAATTCTTTTGACATAAAATTGAATATAAAATGAATGTAAAAACAAGCAGACCTTTTTACCAGGAATTTTCCACTAAAACTAAAAATAATAGTATATTATTTCATAAGGAGAAGTGTCATTTTTCATGAAAAGTCACTTCTACTCCGAATGAAATATGTTATTTTATTTTCAAACGTTTTGAAATTCATAAAAATCTGAATATCCATTTTTGGATTGATTCACATTTACGCACATAATTCTATCCACTTACGATCGTTATTAATCATGGAACATTTGCCTAGTTACGGTTGCCACGCAAAATTGATTCTGACAGATATAAAGTAAAATAATTGATAGTTATAATTCGCAACCTAGTGAGAAGTGGTTGAAAGTGAAAATGACGTTTGAATTGGAGAATTTTTTGTTCATGGTTACCAATTCATCTTTTGCATAGAAACACTTTTCCTGCCGCCGGCCGGAAAAGTGTTGCATAGCAACACTTTTCCTCCTTGGCGGAGAAATAGAACTTTTCGATGATCCTGTCAATTGAGAAATGACGTTATTATTGTACGTTTGAAAATAAAAAAGTTTACCTTCTTGGTTACCTCATCCATGGACCGACAGATTATGTGGCAATTCACTTTTTCAATTTTTCGAATCTGAAATAGGAGAAGGACAGTCTAGAACAGACATATGCAACTTATTGAACACGCGGACTTAAATTAATTTCATTGGGTATTCTTTGAACAAACTGAAGTTTTGTTACTATTTCAATGAAAACAAGCTTTTCCTATACGTCATAAATGTGTCATTTTTTATGACTTTTAAGTGTATAAAGTAGGCTATTTTTGAACAGAGGGCAGAGATAGTTATTTATGTACCAAGTGCGTTATATAGATCCTAACGCCATATTTAGGATCTAGTAATGCACGTGGAGCATACAAGATTTTATTTTTCACGAAAAAATTATTTTATTATAATGAAAAATCGATTTTAAAATCGGTTCATTGTTCATATACTTTCCTTCTCATAGTATAGGCATGTCATTTGTTGATATTTTGACGTTTGTGAATATTTTTGTCATCATATTTACTGAATGTCATTGCTGCTTTCTTTGTGTAGTTTTATAGAAATAATGGAAATGAAAATGAATTTACTAATAATTCATTGGCGACAAAATCCAGAGTCATATACGACAATGATTTTCTTTCTTTTTTAGCCCCCTTCCATCCAATATTGTATATAGGCAATGATTATGAAGTATTTAATCAATGGAAGTTGTCCTCGTACAATAAGCGGGATTTATGTTCCATAATGCCCGCTCATAACGCCCTAGGGCATAATGAAAGTATTTGTAGCAACCGTATCTAAGGTAATTTTTTTTAATTTGGAAAAAAAAATTCAATGAATATGTTTTTAAAACTAGGTACGTTATGAAACCTGCTCTTTCTAATGCAGCTCGCCGCGATAGTTTTTTACATTTTTGAAAATCTGTACACGTTTAGCCCCTCTCCTCCAGTGAAAGGGCATACATCTTAATATAACCTTTTTTTCCATTTAGCATCTTCACAAACCAAAATATCCCCCCACGACGCTCGAGTAAATCCCCATTTAGCCTGTCGGGCTCCCTTATTATAGTAGAAATAGTCATTTCATTTTATTATTATGAAATGACAACTGACAATTAAAATTAACCACTTCTAAATGAAGCATACAAAAGTTCGGTCGCTTGAATTTGTTCAAATTTCTCTTATTTCATGAAACATTTCCTATCTCATGAATGTGTTTTTTGGATAGAACGGTAATGGCGGAACTTTCGTGATTTTACAGCTCCTGTCACATGTGGAACGTGGCGACAGAATTCAATATCTGTCTCCGATAGTGAGCTACTTTAGTCGATTCGATAATAGTATCTCGAAGTTCGCTGAATGCTGCCATTCACGATTGCTGACTAGCTTTCGAGCAAATGTCGAACGAGACAAAAGATATCGAACTGTTTGAAAGCTATGAAGCTCGAGCATTCTCATGGAGGAATAAGGACGGTTGCAATGAGGGCGTTCGAAGGAAAATTTGTACATTTTCTATGCGACATTCATTTTGTATGTTCAACCAAATTTGTGATATTGGGATCTGACATGTCAGCTGGTGAACTCTGGCGGCCAGATAGATGAAGTTTTTATTTCCAACGTCAACATAAAATATGAAAATTGAATGTCAAATTTTTTTCTTACAAATAATTTCGAAAAGGGTGAATAATGGAAAGTGTTGATTTTGAAAAACGTAGAATCAGCAAGTCTAGAGAGTGTTGTGGCGTGAAAAATTGTAATTCTATAATATAAAAATGAAAGTGTTAGCTTTCATCGGTTTCCGAAGCCAAACAAATATTTTTTACTGAGAAAAAATCATTTCGGAGAAAAGGAAGAGATTGATTTATTGAAGGTATGAAAATCAATCGGAAAAAGAATCACACAACTCCAAGAATGACGGTGTCTTATTTGCATTTTACAGAGGAATTGATTGAAACTCAGATTAGTTCCCATTATTAAAGAAAATTCCAGATGCTGCAGCGAAAATATTTAAAATTTGTGGATCTGTATTGCCCGAACATTTATTGGTATTATTAGAAGAAATGTTCACAGTGATATGTGGTACGATAAATATGTCCTTTCCGATCTTAGGAGATGACAAATTCATGTAGGATTAAGTGAAATGATGGAGTAACAAATTTATGTTTATAATGGTTATTAGTTTGAAGTTAGTTATAATAAGAATACACACGGAATGAAAAAGTTTTTTTTGTATATTCATCATCAATACATCTTGAGTTACATTATGATTGATGGTGTTTTATTATGAATACCACATTTGATTATATGAAACATTATGATTTCTCATTGAAGCCATGTATACTACTAAATGAATGTTTTTCGTGCAATTTTAAATATATTTTGTACAAAGTTCTTTCAGAAATAATTGACTGTCGAATAATAAAAAAAACTTCACAGTTGGATACAGAATCATCAGTAAAAAGTTTCGAAATATGTTTATTGATAATTGCCCATCATATCTGGCCGATTATAAACTTCCTACATGAAAACGCTCGAATTAGGTAATAGTTTCATATCACTTAAACAAATACAGTTGATTTATACTAGGTATTTTACAAATTAAATTAAATCAAATCAAAATGGATGAACAAAAAGCATTAAAATTAACGATACCAGGCCTCGAATTCTCTTCATTTGGCTCTTTCCAGCCTATCACCTTCTCTGTATTTTCGCTAGAGTAAATTTTCACCTACATATAGCTTCACACTTTCACTCGAAACTAACATTGTTATAGGAAAAACTCAAAAAACTTTCAAATCTCTCATATAACTCGTATTGAAAGTTGGTTTTGGGACGCCGTGTTTTGACGTTATCGTTGAGAAAATTTGATAAAAGTGCAATTTTGAGTTATGGATCAAATATATTTTCAAAAAAATAGATTCCTTAGGTTGTCTTCTTTCTGGAAAACGATTGAAGTATATTTCAGATGCAATATCAAAACTGTTATTACTTCAACTGAAGCTTACTAACATATCATATTTCTCGTAATTTTCGACTTTAACTATTAAATGGACACACTCTGTCGTATATGACATCCGCCTACTTGGAATATATATAACAAACGCAAAAAGTAATGTAGTAAAATATTATTTTCGCTATAAAAGATAGGGAAGGGAAAGAAATCCTGTCCAACAGAGCCACAGCCAACTATGATTCCCATTGAAAAAAATCATCTTCAAATTTAAGTCGAAATTGCACTTTCTTTTTCAAATATTCTCGGCGTCACTGGTTTATACAGAAAAAAGTGCCTTAAGAATGTAAAAGTCATTATCTCGTAGCTTCATAAACAACCATGATATTCACACTTGTCTGAGAGTCGAAAAATCAATTTTTGTTCATAACTCGAGAAAAAAAGACGATAGCAAATTTTGGTTTTCGCCAGTCTCTGAAAAAGAGATCAAGAATACGCCCTCCATTTTCTAGTGTCTCCTACAGACACCAAGATACCATATACAAACATCGAAATTTTCCGGTCTTGTACATGTGATTTGATTGATTACTATTTACATACATTACAGAAAAACAATATCAAACTCATATGCTCAGCGTCAAAAAGAGTATCGGAAAGAATAAGGAACTCCGTTCCTGATGGTTTTCCGACCGCACGATATTCAATTGAAATTGAAGTTCCTAAATAACAATATTATACTGAGAAAATAATATCAGGAAATTCGTTACTATTCGAAGCTATCTGTTAGTTGCACATCTTTGAATTGATAGAGGTTGTAGGTTGTTGAAATACACGTAGCACGTTCGACAGTCCAGCTATCCCTTGAAAGGAGAGCCCAATTGTTATCTTCCTGGGATAATCCCAGATAATGACAGAATACCTTCCGTTATCAATGTGACCAGTCCGCTTATCGCCTTCTTCATGTGGTCGTATATTATACTGCCTCCCATTTCAGCAATTCTGAATAGGAAAAACAGAAACCGTTAATTTTAATGAATCTACATTTTTTTGTGATTTAATCAAGGTTGAATAAATTGATAAGATGAGTATTGAAGAATATCAAGAAATCGAAACGATGAGGAAATCGTTACGTAACCGGTTTTTCTGTTTACTACAGATCTATCGTGTTATAAGATCAAAAGGGCATCAAAAATAATTGATTATACTTTCGAGTCACGAGACGTATTTTGCGAAACATCACTGGAGTGCAGCTCGAGTGATGTTTCAAGAAATGAAGTCGAATGAAGAGGTCAGAATAACGATTATTTTCGTTTGCTCGAGTTGGTATTCGTTACGATTATATAACGAATAAACAACACCGCCTGAACTACAAACAAAGCGTTGCATACTGAAAAATTTCACCAAACTTGATTATTAATTATTTTTGACAAACGTCAAATTGAAAATATTCACATTTTGACACGAGGCGAAATACCAAAACGATTATATCACGTCGTCAAGGGTATATTTACTTATTCATACGCAGTAACTATGCATAATTCACGGATTCTATTGGCTTAATCAGTTATAATATCACAAGAGCATTGAAAATTATTGATTTTACTTTCGAGTCACGAGACGTATTTTGCGATACATCACGAGCTCCAGTGATATTTCAAGAAAATATGTCGAGTTACAAGATCAGTATAACGATTATTTCCGTTTGCTTGAGTTGGTATTCGTTACGATTATAAAATATAAAGAATAAAAAATATAAATTTTTTTTGACAAACGGAAAACAGAAGTTTTTTTTTCACCGAAAATTTGAGACAGATAGTCGAAATAATCCATATCACAATAAATCCATATCACATATAAATCTGTTTTTATAACTGGCATTTTAAAGATATTGATGATTTCAATGAAAGTTTAGTTGCTTTTAAAGAGAAACAATGCGGTTATTTGCTTCGTTTCAATCACTTCTGAATTTTAGTTCATTCGATAGATTAAAGTAATTTAAGGATATTTTAATTTCTATTTCTAATGGTTTTCTTGTTTTCTTTCAGTTTACTCTTCTTCTTGGTTAATATATCTCAGTAATTTGTGCATTGTTTCCTACGGAATCAACAATTTTTTGCTTTTGTATTTTCCGGATCTCTGGAATTGGGCTCAGGCCTGTAGAGGTCCCCATTTGTAATAAATAAATTAATAATTGCAATTTCAATTTTGTTCAGTGAGAAAATAATTTTAGATCACAAATTAAACGAGAAACCCACAAAGAGGGTAGTAGTATATTATAGAATCATTCCACTCATATTTATTGCAATACTCAATATTGGTGTCAACATTTTGTTCACGACAAGATATACATAGTTACAACTCTCTAGTTGTTGTTCATTACCCTTAAGCTTGCTTTCACTCGTTAAAAGTTGATGTAAGCTGCCGCAGTGAATAGATGAATTAGTAAGCACCAATTTGGTGATTGCCAAAGCACAGCTACCTTTCCTCAATTTTTTTGTATCATGATGCAAGAAGCGACAAATTGTGAAATTAATTATTCATTCTTTAATTCCCAGTTTACGACATCCTCTAAGAAATAAGCGTACGGTGACAGTTCGACTTGACTTCATGCTGTCACCAACATGTAGGTGTAATTTCAGGATAGTAGTAGAGTTATTAGAAGTATTTCCGAAGAAAATACAAGTGCACTTCATCGAAAATCTACAATAAGGTGTGTGAATGTTTTATAAATCCTTTTCATACTATTTAGATAGCAAATTTAGCATTCTAGGTTTTTTTGAAGTGTGTTTGGAGCATAGGCTTTTGACAGATTACTGCACCCACAAACAAGGGCGGATCCCCTTTAAATAATTTTATTTTGATAACAATAGATACAAGTAAAAAGTAGGTATTTTATTAATGTACGTAACAACTGTACTTAAAAATATTTGTTCTTCATTGTACACTTGAAAAACATAACACATAATAACTTGTACATATACACGTACATATTTCCATTTTCTCTTGAAGACATCCAGAGAAGCACTATCACGCACGGAATGAAAGGAAACACACGTGTTTCATTTCTCCCTGAAGTAGGTATGTGTCAGGGAGGCGGGCAGCTTGAGTTTGGGATAAACTCCTTCAGCCAGATCAGAGGATACACTAGTATGTACAAGTGCATTAAGGATAGGTGAGATGGAATATTTATGGAACATAGGAAGTGTGGGTAGGGTTCAGAGGATTAATACTGGCCCAGCATTCGCCTTATAAGTTTGCAAGCAGTGACTTACATTACCATGAGGAAATCTCTGAAAAAAACTCATGGTAGACCAGTCGTCCCCGGGGTTTGAACCCGAGACCTATGTCGAAGGGTATGACGCGAAACTCCGCAAAAGTGAAGAGGTGGTACGACAAGGGTTTCCAACAAACAAGCGCGCGCAAGTGTGGCGGGGTAAAACTCAAATTTTTGAAGCTTTCGTTCCCAAACGTTTGCCAGCATACAAAGTTATTATATATAAATAAAATTGTTATGTTCAATAAGTGATCCACCTAAGTCATGGAAGCAGCTCAGGGGGAGGTCATGACCCCCCCCCTGGATCCGCCGTTGCCCACAAACCCCCTCTAAATTGAGTTAGAGAGTTTTGTGTAGTTTGAGTTGATATTAAATAAGTGTGTTTTGATGGAATGAAACATATTTTCTAACTGTCACCAGCAGCATGTGCAGATTTGTTGTTTTTTCGTTTTTAGGTTTTGTGCATCTTCATAGCTCCTGAAAATAGAGTTGTGGGGCTAAATATTTGTACATGGATTGAGTTGATGTTGAGGAAATGCCAGCTGGAGGTATGAACTATATCTCATAATTGCCGCCATAGTAGTACATTTACGAGATGGCATTATATGAAATTGTCATTTTTTGCGAAGAATACAAAACAGGAAAACTTAAAAAGCAAAACTCTATCTAAATACAACATCTCATCCAAATTGTTATATATATATATATATATATATATATATATATATATATATATATATATGTATATATATATATATATATATATATATATATATATATATATATATATATATATATATATTTATATATATAATATATATATGATATATATATATATATAATATATATATATATATATATATATATATATATACATATATATATATATATATATATATATATATATATATATATATATATATATATATATATATATACATATACATATATAAGTTCAAGAATTGCTTGTCCAAATACATAAGATTAAGAAACTCCTTTTATTGATGTTGATGTTCTACATGGTTGTCATAAGAATAGTGGAATCAAATATACTTGTGTTAAATAAATGTCTGTTCCATAATAAAACCTATAGTCCAGGCACACATTTTTGGAATGAATTTTGATTCAATTGAAGTCGACTGAGGTTATCACATTCGATAATGAAATTGTCTGCAACTCTTCATTGTAAGATTCTTTTTTTTAATTTTCATTGTTTTCTTGGAATATAGTCTCAATTGATCGAAACAATCGAGAAAATGGATGATACTTACGAACGTATGAAAAAGAAAATTTATTTTCACACAGGAATTGCTTTCAAGATAACCGAAATGTTTGTTTCTAATGTATGTGGATAACTCGTTGAAAAATTTCCACTTAGAAGTTTATTTTCAAAATCAAATCATGTAAAATATACAAATTGACCATGGTCAATTTAATATATTACATCAAGAAAACCATGAAATTCTTCAATAATTTCAAATATTATCAAACAACAACAAGGGAGCTGGTTATATGTATTCCCTGACAAGAATTTTACATTCACAATCCAGCTGTGGAATATAGAAATCGTCAAGTCACCACGACTCAAAATCTGCCTACAGCTGTTTCGATCTTATCAGTTCTCATCAGTGCAGCTTATTTGATTCGGAGTGAATTGAAAAATTTCTAATTGTTCCTCAATACAAATCGCGGTCGGACTACTATCCGGGTAACAACCCAGAGCGCCCTCCACCAGAGATATTGGAAATCAACAATTCAATGCTTGGATAGAGAATCCCGTCGCGAGAATAAACATTTTCTGACATAAAATATCTATTCTGCAAATTATTCTTTAATCCCCCAGATACTCAACAAAGATCGTCTGATTCTGGTAAAGTGTTCCATCAAAGTCAAAAACAGGAAACAGTAACAGACTACGCTGAAGCAACCAGCACATACTTTATCCAATTCAGTATGCCAGCGGGCCATTCTCAATTCGTCAGCGCAAAGCCTTCTTTCGATATCTTCTACTAACTCAATTCGTTCAATAAACCATCCCGAGAGATGAAACAAGCAACTAGTTCCAAATTAAATGCTCATACCGTGGCATAAAATATAACGCCTGTGAAAACTGACAATTTTAATATATCCAAGAATTTGGCGTGGAGTCGCGTGGAAGCTTTGGACAGTTTAGAAGCGCGAGGTTGGACTTTTGGGGATGTGGCAATTCGAAATCTTCTGAAATAAATTTACATTTTGTGGGAACTGGAAAGAATATTGCATGATAATCTGATGAAAAGCAAGAAATAAAAATGAAGGACACCCTACTGCGTAGCACTAGGAATGATAAAACCCTTCGGCGCATGTGCATGTCGTCAATATTTTTTGAATGAACCTATTATATAAATTAAATAACAATGAAAGTCGATATTACGAATAAAATCCGTGAAAATTTAGCAAAAAAATTCATTGATTGACTGTCGAATTTGAATATCCTATCCCGGCTCATTTTGCTGCAAATTATGAATCAAATTGATAAGATATCTCTATGGATGGGAAGCAGACACAGACGCAGAATCAAGCTGAAGCTATCAACGTCGCTTGGTTACCGTGGCACAGAGCACTTCGACGCATGTTTTGTAGGGCTTCGTACATATCCACCTTAGCGCATGCGCATGTCGTAATGCCTATCTAAAAAACGCTATTTTATTCTTCGTTGGGAAAAAATTGGGAACAAAACTTCTCTGATGAAATCATATGTATTTTATCGATATCCGTTGGAATTTTTAAAATCGGACCAGATCCCAACTTTTTGTAGTGAGAATTTAGCTTCACCTCGGGGTAAAAACGCTATATTTTTTTATTCTTCGTTGGGAAAAAGTGGTAATTCAAATTCCCTAATGAAATCATACGTGTTTTATCGATATCCGTTGGAATTTTTAAAATCGGGCCAGTTACCAACTTTTTGTCGTTAGACTATAACCCCTTTAGCTTTGCCTCGGGGTAATAAAGGAAGCATTTATTAAAATGCCAAGAAGTCGAAATTTGACCGTAATTTATTAAATTTTTGATTTTGAATGTTTTCTTTGACATTGGCAAAATGAACGCAAAAACACCAATTGTATATATATATATATATATATATATATATATAAATATATATATATATATATATATATATATATATATATATATATATATATATATATATATATATATATATATATATATATATATATATATATAATATAAAAATATATATATATATATATATATATATATATATATATATATATCAAAACAATGGTTGATAATACAAATTTACACATATATTGAATATCAGATAGTCGAATGGAGCGGTAGATTAGGGCATTAACTACAGAGTTAAGTTGAGAGGGATGGTGGTGAGACTGGGCGTTCAGATAACGGTTTGTATGGGTGGGTTTACGATAAACTGAATAGGAGAAGCCTTGGGATGGAAGTTTTTTGACCATGACATCCATCCCAAGGCTTCTCCTATTCAGTTTATCGTAAACCCACCCATACAAACCGTTATCTGAACGCCCAGTCTCACCACCATCCCTCTCAACTTAACTCTGTAGTTAATACCCTAATCTACCGCTCCATTCGACTATCTGACGACGAACACCGTGAATCAGAACTCAAGACTCTAAAACATATATTATTACAGAACGGTTACAACACATATCAAATCAACAAGAACATACGCAAACACACAAACATCACCCCACCTCTACCACGTTCCAATCCCACTGACCAAGAATCTACACCTAAATTATTCCTTCCTTACATCAAAGGAGTAACAGATGAGATCGCAAGATCTCTCAAAAACACAAACATCAAAACAATATTCACCACCCAACAAAAACTCTCCCATCTGGTCAGATCCGTCAAGGATAAAATTCCTAACGAAAATCACGGTGTTTATGAGATTCCCTGTTCCAATTGTCCTCGTTCTTATATAGGACAAACGAACCGACGAATTCAGGTCCGTGCCAAGAAACATTCACTTTCAGTAAGACACTCAGATATCACCAACGCCCTTTCCCAACATCACACCCAAACAGGCCACATTATCGATTTCCCCAATACAAGAACTATTGCTCCCGTCCGATCTTTCAAATCCCGAATTTTTCGTGAAGCTGTAGAAATAGAAAAACGTCGAAATTGTTTGAACACCAGAGATGACAGTCACAGACTCCCATCAGCATGGAAGCCGCTTCTCAGTGGTCGCCGTGTCACACCCAATCGGAGCGCATCCCGCACTGATACCGTGCGTGAATACCCCATTGACGTCAATACTACGTCAATAACTACGTCAATGGAGTACCCGCCCCCGTTCCCTATAAATACGGCCACGCGACGATCGGCCCGTCAGTTGACTCTGAAGAGTAGGCAGGTTGAGACTTCAGAGTTGACAGGAAGCAGTACGGTTGGTGGAGTAGGCAGTTTGAGACCACGCAATCGTATTATTTCCGATTCCTCCTAATTCGATTCGTGGAGTAGGCAGATTGAGGCCTTGTATCTGAATTATTTTCCCTTCTAATTCTCCTGAAGATGGCTTCGCAAAAGGAGCCGAAACTTAGAGATTTTTTAAATCTTTTACGCGGTTCATCCCGAGAACCAAATTTTTCAAATACTTCCGACCGCGGAAATCTTTCTGAACATTTGTATATATATATATATATATATATATATATATATATATATATATATATATATATATATATATATATATATATATATATATATATATATATATATATATATATATATATATAGGTACTTCTACCTATTATAAGTATACACATCGGACAACCAAGATAATACTTATCAAACCGTTTAAACAGAAATGAATATGATGAAAAAAACTGCCGTTTCGAACCATGAAACTCAATATAAACATGAGTTCCAGTTTGAAAATACCAAAGTACTACGCATGGAAATTAACAGAAGAAAACGAGAATTTCTGGAAATAATATATATAAAAAAAATTATCAAGATATAAATGAAAAACCTGATATTGGAAATTTGAGCAAAATATACAACTTAAAATAATAAGAGAAGGGAAAGAGAAAAAATCAGACAATATTTATATGATTAAAAAAATGTAGTAATAGAATAATGAGTGTTCGTCTGTTTCTTTAAGTTTGGCTTTCCATGTTATTTTTCGTTAACATTTCTTGGACGGTCGGGCCACCGGTCAGAACAGATTTTTAGCAAATTTAAAATCACTTGCTTGCCATACGCTAATGAAATACAGTGGAGGGGTTGGAGACAAAAAAAAAAACAACTTTTGATGTGTAGCTACTGATTTGGAGTTTGTGTTATATAGTTCATGGGATGAGTATAAATGTTTCTAAGCTAATGAATAACTTGATAATTGCTGTGATATTTGTGAATTTTTACGTACTTTAGTGTATTTGAGTTTATAAAAAAAAATTTTAACTGTAATTTTCAACGACAATAATTTTCTCTTTACTTTATTGTAGTCATTGAGAAGATCTTTTTGAGGCCGAAACTTTGAAAGAAATGAATGATAGTAATGATAGTAAACAACAAGAAATAAATCTCCAGTTTGACTAAGCCATAAAATAATATAATACATATATATATATGAAAAACTTGGTTCTCGGGATGAACCGCGTAAAAGATTTGAAAAATCTCGACGTTTCGGCTCCTTTTGCGAAGCCATCTTCAGGAGAATTACAAGGGAAAATAATTCAGATACGTGGCCTCAATCTGCCTACTCCACGAATCGAATTAGGAGGAATCGGAAATAATACGATTGCGTGGTCTCAAACTGCCTACTCCACCAACCGTACTGCTTCCTGTCAACTCTGAAGTCTCAACCTGCCTACTCTTCAGAGTCAACTGACGGGCCGATCGTCGCGTGGCCGTATTTATAGGGAAGGGGGGCGGGTACTCTATTGACGTAGTTATTGACGTAGTTATTACTATATATATATATATATATATATATATATATATATATATATATATATATATATATATATATATATATATATATATATTTATTTATTCGAATTGTTGTTGCCTGTGATTTATTTTTAATCTTTTGATAATTATTAGCAATAACAGGCTGGTTGAATCTTAAAAAACTCGATTCAATTAATAAGTTGACGTTTCACTGCGACATTCATAGTTATTCAAGACGTTTGAAAAAATTGAAAATTCTTTGACATTTATTGATTTAAGATTCAACCAGCCTGTTATTGCTAATAATTATCAAAAGATTAAAAATAAATCACAGGCAACAACAATTCGAATAAATAATTAAATATTGCAAGCTGAAAATATGGCAATGATCCCAAACTACATTATTTTATATTGTAAGTACCTTTTTCCATTTAAAAAATTTGAAATTCTAAATAAAAATTTCATTAAAAACGTCTACTTCCATATAAACGAACTATACCGATAATTTTTGCTTTACTTATTTAATATTTTCCCAAAACTAATTTTCTTTTTTAATGTTAATATACTCTTTCTGAGATCTCTCGGATGGAATTAATCGCCTCCGTGGCAAAGTTTGACCAAATCTCCCATACCGGAGAGTTCAAACAATAAACCACAAATAATTGATTTTCTTCCATAACAGAGGATTTTATTTTTTTTATTAAACTATTTTCATCTCCAAATTTTCAATCCAATACTTAGCTACGCCGTTCTGATGAGAACCAAAGAGTTCGAAACACGTGTCAACGGCTGCTTCCATATAAGCGTTCTATACCGATAATTCTACTCTACTTTTTTAATATTTTCCCGTGACTAATTTCTTTTCTGTTAAATAAATAGTACCCTATTATTATTATTTTCGAACATTACATAGGTAAAGGTTTCTGTAGTTTCCCTTGCCTTCTAATGATAACAATTTTGAATATTAATATTAGACTGAATAGCACGTAATAAATAACAAAGAACAACCACATCCGAAAGAAGTTTTAACAAGACAGATCAATCTATTCAATTTTTTCAAGTCAATAAATGTCAAAGAATTTTCAATTTTTTCAAACGTCTTAAATAACTATGAATGTCGTAGTGAAACGTCAACTTATTAATTAAATTGAGTTTTTTAAGATTCAACCAGCCTGTTATTGCTAATAATTATCAAAAGATTATATATATATATATATATATATATATATATATATATATATATATATATATATATATATATATATATATATATATATATATATAGCGGGTGTAAATGATGGGCCACCCTTATAACTTTTTAATGGATTCTTCGATTTTATTGAAATTTGGGTGGTTTATCTCAGACATAATTTTGAGTTATTTCACATACAAAATCATTATGGCTAACTTCCGGTTTCACAGAAAACCATATAAAAATTAAAAATTCAAATGGAACACCCTGTATATTTTTACATATTTCAATTCTGAGGCTTCAAATACATACATTTCATCTGTCAAAATTTTTTTTTCATATTTCGTAAGCAGGGTCGGTCTCAGGAGCAAAGGGAACTAATAAGAATAAGATTTTTAATAATTACTTCGTTATTTGGGAATTGAGAAAACTGATGTGTGAATCATTTTGAAGGAATTTGAAGGAGCTTTTTGATATACAGGGTGGCCCATGTATGTTTCTATTTAAAAAACTGAGTTTTGGTTCGAAAAAGAATTTAATCGTGAACAAACATCACGAAAATGAATTTTTTGGAAAATTATTACTTTGGGTAATATTTGAAATCAATTATCTATGATTTAGACGGCGTCACAGCCATCTACGATAAAAAATGAAAATCAAAATTGAAACGGCGCTAGAATTGACATTCGACAGATGGAATGTATCTATTTGAAGCCTCAGAATTAAAATATGTGAAAATATATAGGGTGTTCTATTTAAATTTTTAATTTATATATCTTTTTCTGTGAAACCAGAAAACAGCCATACTGATTTTGTATGTGAAAAAATTCAAAATGATGTCTGAGATAAACCACCCAAATTTCAATAAAATCCATTTAAAAGTTATAGGGGTGGCCCATCACTCATTTACACCTGGTATATATATATATATATATATATATATATATATATATAATATATATATATAAATATATATATATATATATATTAACATTATATATATATATATATTATATATATATATATTATATAATATATATATAATATATATATATATATATATATATATATATATATATATATATATATATATATATATATATATATTAGGAAGTAGTGGGGGTGTCCATCCTTTTTTCGATGACTAGCAACTACCTACCCACTCATGGTTTTAGTGGTAGATAGCCCTTGGTCTGCATTTGTGAGTAAGGGTGTTTGGGCTAGGGGGCTGTGTTCGGCTAACATGTCTGTTGGAAAATTTCTTTCTTTTTCTATTATATTGTACGACTCATCTAAATTCGAGTTTACGTTGCATGAGGTCAATTGTATATATATGTGATAATGATGAGGACTTCTCCTGAATATTTCAGTTTTTTCCAGATTGTACTAAAATGTAATTATGTGTCCAAGGATGTTGGAACGCTAGAAATTTCAATGGTTGAAGTTATATAAGCCGAATTTAATTGATTTTTCGTCAGCTATGGTCAACAGATCGAGAACAAGTGATTCTATTACTATTGAGCATAGGATGTATTTCGACTCGGAACACAGCAGATTTAGTCGGAAATATTATACAAAATGGCGAATGCGCCGGAGGAGTCTGAATGCGAAACTCGTTTTCTTAGAAATTCAATTCAATATAATTTATATAAATTTCAGGTATTGATACATAGATATTTGATATTAAACGAACGA